>JAUZST010013861.1:0-10839 GCA_034779995.1 Parotocinclus haroldoi
AAAATCAAGCGTTACACAGCCTTACACAAAACTCTTGGGCATCGCCAAGACCTTCTGATACTTTGAAAAAGCGCTAGTGGATACATATAGGTGTCCTAACGTTTGTGGCAATGAAACAATCCAGTAACACAGACAAGCCTATAAAACGTCACTCTGTTGTAAAAGTCGTGAGGATAAAAATGCAAGTTGTGGCACCATTGATCAGTGTAATAATGGCACATGTAGGACTTGAGTGTGTGTGTGTTTACACCATACGGCTCTGCAGTAGAGGACGGCTTTCCCCTGCCTTACGTTGGCTCATGAAGTTCCATACAATCATTGGAACAGACTTAAAGCCTGAAGAACCCAGGATTTCCTCTGTCCCTCCGTCTCTGAGCATCTGGTATGGCTTCAAACGTCTGAGAAAAAACACGTGTTACAGGTTAAGACATGTCACACACACAGACACAGACACACACACAAACACACACAGAAACACACACACACACACACACACACACACACACACGGTTACGTCGTTCTTATATTTCTCTTTAAAACATTTAAATGGCAAACAAATCATGTACACTGCACTATATTGTATAGATGCCTTTTTAAAAATAAAAATTTCACGTTAACGACTTTAGTCAGAGTTTGGAGGTATAAAATGTAAGCTCGTCTCTCCACTCACCTGTATGTAAAAGCGATGGCACCCACGGCACCGATGAGCACCAGAACCCCGAGTACTGCGGTGGCAGCTCCCGCTGAGGACGATCCGGAATCTGCAGTCATACACAATCCACAGATCCGTAATTAATACAGCTACACATGTTTCACACACACACACACACACACACACACACACACACACACACACACACACACACACACACACACACACACACACACACATCAGCAGGATATGGAATATATTATGGGATAACCCATAATATTTATGGAAAATAGGGTCAGGCAGCTAGAGAGCGACCCTAAAGCACACAGTTCTCAGAACGGTCGAGTCGAAGTCCGGACCTTATTCTGGTAAAGAGAGCTGCTCATGTCATGTCATGTACAGTAAATATTGTTTAGTAATTACAACATTCAGCACTGTGTAAAAGTCTTAGGCCACCATTCGATTTGTTCATATAAATCATATTGTTGAGGACTGGACCTAAAAATTTCAAACTTGGATTTTTCACTCCACAATCCTACTTTCCACTGATTTTCATTTCAGTCTTTGCGAGCTTTACCATATCTGTTCCCCTTCAGAAAAAAGTGGTTTGTTGGCTGCTGCTCTTCCAAAAAGCAGTCCTGATCTTAACCTTCTTCTGACTGCAGAAGGCTCAACTTGGCATCCTGATGTAAGGGGAGGAAATACTGAGTGCTCAAGACTGTGCTTTATAGAAACTGGTGTCTCCTAAAACAATGATATAATTAAACTAAAGGTGGCCTAAGACTTTTGCCCAGACCTCTGTGTGTGTGTGTGTGTGTGTGTTTGTGTGCGAGCATTTTACTGACCCACAGTGATGCTGAGTTTCGTGCTGGCTACGGCGAAACTGACGTCATTAGTCAGAGAGACGTTAATGCAGAAGGTTCCAGAGTCGTTAAAGAACCGGCGGAGGATCATCTGGCACTCAGGGGTGGGAGTCACGGTGTTACACTCTGTCTGCACGGGACTGATGCACTCGGGGTCCGACACCACCGTGCACACCTCGCTTGGCAAGCTGAGGAGCACAGAGAATTCGTTCATTCATTATCTTCAGCTTAATCCACACGGAATCGCGGGCCAGCCAGTGCCCACCTGGGAACTCTGGGTGCAAGGGCAGGAACAACCTTGGATGGGACGCCAATCCATTGCAGGATGCACACACAGTCATGCACACAGGCACACACTAAGGGCCACTTTAGAGACACCAATTAACCTAACACGCATGTCTGTGACTGACTGTGAGAGGAAACCGGAGTACCCAGAGTAAACCCATGCAGACACGAGGAGGACATACTTCACACAGAAAGGACTCAGACCGCTCCACCCTGGGATCGAACCCGAGACCTTCTTGCTGCAAGGTTAAGTCTTAATGTCCACAAGTTACACATCGTCTGTAGGTTACATTCTAAGACTTTCCTGCTGAAAATCAGACTCAGAACATAATATAATAATAATAATAATAATAATAATAATAATGTAGTTTTTTTTCACTGTGTCTATCAGGGAGAAAGGAGAGGAAATGGTACCAAACTTACTCATGAACATTCGCAAAAAAGACGTTTTAAGAAACTGCATTTTTGAGCAAGTCTGTATTTGGAAGGTGAGTTAGTTTAATCAAGAGTTCAGACCTTCCCTGGCAGGTGACAGTCAGATCCACGGCGTTCTGCTCCACGTTCGTGACCACAACAGCAACGTTGTTCACCTCCACAATCTCCACACTTTCAATTCCCTCTGAGGAAAGAAGCAGAGACAGGGCGCTTTAAAAACAACGGAAGCCTGGATGCAGCTGCTTTAAATTGTTTTATTGTTGTATTTTAATAAACAGTAAAATGGTTCCATCCAGTCACTGGGAGCTTTATCATCATCATTATCATTCTCCAACCTTTCAGCTGTATAACGTCACATTTTCTTTAATATTCATGTTTTTGTAATCAGTTATATTACATGTTAGTTCTGTAAGCTCAATTAACAGGATGAGCTGTTCCGCCCGGCAACCGAGCTCGGATTGACCAACGCAGAAATAAGAGCAGGCTTTTAAAACGTAAGGTGCGTTTGTTCGTCCGTAACAATCTGAACTGGTGTGAAAAGGCCTTTACAAAGCAGACAAACAAAACTACAAAGTCTAGTGATCACTAAAACCTATAACTTATCAAAATAAAGCATAAGAATATGCCAATAGAAACACGAATATGCCAAATTATCGCACAAAAATCTCCTAACTTGGATACAGATGCTACTAACCAATGATGTCCAAAGCAGAGGAGAACGAGCCGTAGCGGTAAATTATGCAGTTTCCCTCAGATGGCATTTCAGGTGCTTGCCGTTTTGCAATCACCAAGCCCGCTTGGGTTCCAGTTGTTCCTTCAGCCGCTATTTCGTTCTGCGCTACCGAAGCTGTAGTGGGAACGACTGCAACTACAAAAACAGCTTTGGATTAACATTCTTTAATCAGTTTAATCACATAAATCACACAGGTGTTACATGGGGATGAAGCTGAAAAATCAAATCAAACATGGTAAGTTTTGTTTTAATACGTGACTGCTTTCTCACCTGGAACTGTCTCCGTGACTGCTGCGTTCAGCTCCACCTCCTCCAGCGTAGCTTCATTGACGGTCACCACAACCTCCGGCACCACAGATGGCGCCGTTGCAATGACAGCAGCTTCTGTCGCCACAACACTTATAACCAGATCAGCAGCAGGCGCTAACGTGCCGGTCACTGAGGTTTCTTGAGAGTCTACGACAGTGACTGTTAAGGAAACTGGGGCTTCGGTGATGGCTGACTGCACTGCGCCCTCTTCTGGAGGGACGACCGAGGCAGCGGCATCGATAACTGCAACCTCAGCTGTTTGCTCTGCCTCGACGACAAAGTCTGTAGCCGTTTGTTCAGTGGCCGGAAGATCAACAGCCTGTTGCTCAGGAGCAGCAGCGGTGTCTTGAATAGCCGTATCGACTGCTAGGTCGTTAGCGGCCGCTGGAGTGACGAAAGCTGCGATCGCTTGCTCTGCAGGCTGAGGAGAGGCAGCCATGTTAATGCTTTCTGCTGCAGGAGCTACTGATGGACCTAGAAAGAGAAGAGAAAGTAAGATGTGCAGGAATTTGCACAACAGACAAGGCACACAGTATAAGTTTGGTGTTAACTTTCCTGAACAAACTCAAAGCAGGTGGGTTTGTGTCCCAATACTTTTGACTACATGCGGGTTTGTGCGTCATATGTACTTGTTACCTGTAGTTACGCCTCCAGTGGTTGGGTCTGGGGTGCAGCCATTTGGAATGGCAGCCATCAGCACCAGCTGTGGTCTGAACGACCCGACTGTTAGGTAAGTGTGAGTAACAGAGGGCTGGTGAGAGATGAATGTCCCGGTGTTATCACCAAAATCCCAGTTAAAAGTGATGTCGGAACCGCTGAGGTAGCGGCTCGGGTCGTGGACACTGACGCTGAAGGCCACGGGTCGATTCTGCATGAAACTCTGATCCGCCTGGTTAACGTCGCCGATCTGTGCCAGAGACACCGTGAACGGGATCTGATCTGTGTAAGGAAACGGGGGTACATGGATGAGATATCAATAAGGGGTGTTGCCAGTAAAAAGAGAATTTATATTTATGGGCTCATAATAAAGAAATAACAGATACTTTTAACACAATACACTGCCACGGTACACCCATAAGGCACTGTACCTATTTCCTAATGTACAGAACAGTTTAAGCTTTGTTTGTTGTTTTTTGGTTTTTTTTGTTTCACATTTTGCCATGTGGGTTTGTGTCCTAATACTTTTGGCCACATGTGGGTTTGTGTCCTAATACTTTTGGCCACATGTGGGTTTGTGTCTTAACACTTTTGGCCACATGTGGGTTTGTGTCTTAATACTTTTGGCCACATGTGGGTTTGTGTCTCAAAACTTTTGGCCACATGTGGGTTTGTGTCTCAAAACCTTTGGCCACATGTGGGTTTGTGTCTTAATACTTTTGGCCACATGTGGGTTTTTCCATCACTCATACCTGTAACAGTGAACTGTGTGGAAGCGTATCCGAGAGGAATAAACCTCTCCCGTCCACGTAAATGATAAATAACCACTTCCATGCTATAGGAACCCAGAGGCACATTATCTGTTCCGATAGTGAGGGAAGAAGAAGGACCGCCAGCCACCTGCCAAAATCGACCTGCAGAGATAGACGACAACATCACAAATAATATTTATTAGGTACACCTGTTCAAATATTTAATCAGCTGATCACACGGCAGTGCCACTTCTAACATTTATAGAGAACAGTCCGAAAATGAGAAAATATTCACAGAGAGAGCAGTTCTCCGACGGTCGGGTCAGAATTTGGCATAAACATCATGAAAGCATGGATGCTCCCTGCCTCGTACCAGTGGTGTGGGGTAGAGGCCGACATTTTTTTAGAAAGCCCACGGGTCACGTGATTCCTGTGGAATTCCTGCAGGATGGGACTCAATTTAACTATTACTCACGTGATGGGGACGGTACAGGATAAAAAAGTTAACGGGAGCAGATGGGAGCGGGAACCAATAAATAAGATAACCATAGAATAGGCACCGGCATTTGGTCATTTTTTTCTTTTAAGAAACCTACAGTAATGCAATTCTAAAGAACTACACGGCCCAGAAGCCAACGGTGCTTCTGACCACAGCTTCCCGCCGGAATTCATAGAACAGCAGCAATAGAATGTAAACACAAGCTCAGAAACTGATGTCGTAAAAAAAAAAAAGAGACACACTTGCAAAGTAAATTCCGGGAATTTATTTAGTATTTGCATCATGTGCACTTATTTGTTTATACAAAACTCACAGTGTGTGATTTGTGAAGGTAATGCTTTTATGCACATTTGTTGGTTGACACCAGTTCTCATTTTACCAGGAGTGAAACAGGACAGGAATTTTTTTTTAATTCCTTCCCGGGATTGGGATGGGACAAGATTATTTTCTGTGGGAGTGGGATGGGACAGGAATGAAAATCCACTCCCATGTGGGGGTGTATTCCTGGCACTCTTTGTGCCCCTTAATACCAACTGAGCACTGTTTAAACCCTACAGTATTATTGTTGCCCATGTGCACTCCTTTATGTCCATATCCCAGAGCTCAGGTCACCTCAAAGTGGTTTAAATAAATGAGCGTTAGCATGTCTCACCCCATGTCTTCCACACGTAGACGAAACGAGGTTTCCTGTCAGACGTCGTTGTGAACGGAGTTCCATCAGGAAACATGCCTGTCCATTCTCGTGTAGTGTTGAATTCTGGGTAAACTGACTCACCTGTAGTGTAATGTGTTCCTAAAAGCAGATCAATGAAATGTTGTATAAAACAGAAAAGGCAACCAAAAATGTCTTTAAGTGATGAAGATATCATTTTATATAATTACATATCAAGTTTAAAATAGAATGTATTAATCATTATTCAATATTATTATTATTATTATTATTATTATTATTATTATTATTATTATTATTTATTAACATTGTCCAGAGCCTGAACATTTTCTTATTATACGAAAGCAATGTAAAGACAAAATAAAACAAGTATGAAAGGCTGCCCCCGGAGAGCCGGACTGAAAAAAACAGGAGCTGCTTCAGGAGGAACAGAAGCGCCCCTGATTGGTCAGTGAGGTTTTGTGACTGAAACAGAGGGTGAATAAAATATTAACCGTTAACAGTGCAGTTTTGGGACCAGACCACAGTTCCATTAGGGAGGACCGTCTGATTCCCAGGGGGACGGAGGTTAATGCTGAACCCGGCTTTGGCTCCCGTCAGGGTCGGAGCGTCGTTCCTGATATCGAATGTCATCTCTCCACCTGACAGAGAGCATACTTGAAGTCATCTTTTTCAGATCAACTTTACAGACCCGAGCAGTCTGGGTGTGGATCTGATAAAAACGGGTTCTAATTGGATCCAGATAAATTATACAATTTTTACATTTACATGACTTACAATTCATACAGTCTTATAAGCCAAGCAGTTGTGGGTTAAGGGCCTTGCTCAGGGACCCAACTGTGGCTGAGCTGGGATTTGAACCCTGGACCACCTGGTCCATAGCCCAGTACCTTAACCACAAGGCCACCACAGTTCCATTATTAAAAACACAATGTGCTAAATCCAAAGTACCTTTCCAGCAGTCTCTGTATCTGGGGTCTCCGTCTCTCCACACTGGGTACATCCGAGAGTTCCATGAACGATAACGTGTAAAACGGGTCCTAAAACCTGCAAGAAATCAAGAAATATCCGAAGTGATTTTACACCTCAGTTCTAGTTCTGCAAGAGAGAAGCATGTCAATTTGAATAAGAACTGGTTAATTTGGGAAATTAAATAATCATAAAATTTGTCTAAATGAAGAGCGCACTGGAAAATAATCGGTTTCCTTGGTTTTCACTTTTTGTACTGATATTAATTTGCCGAGTTTATTCACTATAAAGGATAGCCGGTCATGAAACAAAATAACAAAAAAGACGCCGTGCTTTCAGATTTCGATTACATAAACAATTACATCGTGCAAAGTAAACAAGTTCAGATTTAATTTTTGAGAAAATGATCCTATAATGTAGTAGAAAGAGAAAATGGAGAAAATGTTTGTAATTCCATGTACATTCATGATACATGATTAAAGGTGCATGTCAATAAATTGGGGGGGTTTACGGAAAAATGTTTGGCATCTAATATGGTGAAGGTACAATAATAGCCTTTTGTTTACTATGTTAAACTTGTGTTTCAATGAATTTAAATTTCAGGGGACTTCAAGGTAATCGATTATACTACAGAAAGAAACAAAAAGAAAGTCGAATTGTGACGTTAAACCAGTTACGGGTTACAGTTGGTATTTCAGTGCACATGATGAGGATGGAGTGAAGACGGGGGTGAGGGGGCGAAGAAAAGGAGGCGATTGAGGGGGTAACACTTTGTTCCAGGCGGTGGGAGTCACACGTCCTGTTCAATCCTCCTCTATCCTTCTCATGTGATTCTCATCTGAGTGCATGCACTCCTAATCCTAACTTTAGGAATGAAGAAAGACCTTTTAGGGCAGAGGCACCTGAGATGTGTGTGTGTGTGTGTGTGTGTTTGTGTGTGTTGTACTGAACCAGAGCATGCAGGCTGGTATTTGCAGGATTTAACACACACCTTTCCCCCTAAAAAACTGCTAAGACCATATAGGAAACAATACTGTGGGTTAAGGGCCATAAGGTTCAGGGGCCCAACGGTAGCAGCTTGGTGATGCTGGGACTTGAACCCTGGACCTTCTAGTCAATTTAAGTGTTGCGTAATCACAATCTATAGGTCTCATACTTGATAAAATCAGATTCTGGCTAAAGTGAAATAACTGCACCATTTAATGATGTGTGTTAAGAGGTATCAACGATAATGTAATAAATCTAATATTCAGACTTATTCATATTGATAAAGACACTCATGAGGCTCTCATATGGATGGTCGTCCATCCCCCACCCTCTATTTATAACAAAAACAACATATTTTGTAATGAATGCATTAAAATCTCGGCAATTACAACACTTGAACTCAATTTATTTATACTCACTTGCGACCGCAGCCAAGCCAAGGGCCAAAACCAGAACCCTAACAGCCGTCCTCATCCTGCAAATCGGACGCCAGCCAACAGGATCAATCCTCTGGATGCAGTTCCTGAAACACAGCCCAAATCGAGACCCCTGAGCTGTGCCAAACAGGTTTTAAATGAGCCTTAGCCTCTCTAATTGGTCCAAACTCTAGACTCTGACGTCACATGCTACAGCTCCTCCTCTAGCCTTAATCCATCCATCTGGATGGATTCGGGTAATCAGTGAGGTTTTATATTAAAAAGTCTCTAAATCAATAGTGGGGTGTTAAGACAGGATTGGATCAGGATAGACTTCTGAGCTAAATGGTGAAAAATTATTTGCAGACAGTATGAACCCAAGATATTTCATGGTCAATTGAATAAATCATAAATAATAATTAATTACTAATAAATAACCATCCTTGCGTTGCAGGCCTGCAACAATTTCCATAAAAATTTGGAACGGGGGCAATTTAGGACTAGTGTTTTTTTAAGTAAAGATGATCAGAGGAACTCCAAATTATCACCAAATGTTTCTAAACAATTTTCCTCAATAAAAGATTGGAAGGGATTTACTGTAGATATTTCTGCCTCTACAGACCATAATATCATTAAACGATTCAGATTCTGGAGGAATTTCAGTCCTAAAAGGCAAACACTAAAGAGGGGTGATCTCTTACCGCTCCCTCAGATGGCACTGCATTAAGAACCGTCATTCATCAGTATCTGAAAGAAGCACATGGGTAAGGGATTACTTTATCAAACCTTTATCAAGCTCTATAATACATTCATAAATACCACTTAAAACACCACATGTTAACATGTTTACCAGAAGCTCTGCCCACTTTTCTGGGCTCAAAGGGATCTAGGATGGACCGTCACCACGGGAACGTGGATTGTGCTCAGACCAATCAGATTTACAGATCTTTTTTGATACCACAGATGAAAAAACAGCCAGACTGTTATGAGGAACAAGTCCAAAACACAGACTCTATCATGGTATGGTGTCAGGTCCGGACACTTGGTAAAGGTCATTTACACTTCTGTGATGCAGCATTAAAGCAGAAAAGTACACCGAGATTTTAGAGCAACATAAACAGACTTCAAGATGACATCTTTTCCAGGGACGTCCATACATTTGTTAACAATTAAAAAGGCAAATAAAACCACATGCTGCCCACATTATAAAGGCATAGCTGTGGAAAAAGAGGGTACGGGTACTGGACTGGCCCTCCTGCAATCCTGACGTGCCCCCATTAGGGAATGAGCAGAGAATTTAGAAACGATAAATGAGATAAAGACAAGCACGTACTTAAGACGTGTCTAAAGAAAGAAACTTAAACATTAAATGCAAAAAGGGGTAAATACTTTATCATCATCATCACTTTTTGGAATGTCTTACAGGCCTGAAATACAAGAATGGATGTTTATTAACCAAAGAAATTAAGTTGACCAGAAAGAAACATGAAATATCTCAGGTTCATACTGTCTGTAATCCTTTCAAAGTAAAGTCAACTAATAATCATTGTCTAACAGAAGTTAAAGCAAAAAGTCAAAGTTAAAGAGTGCAAACTTAAATACGAAAGGTTTCTACACATTTTAATCAGATGTAGACACATAAGAGTAGTTTAAAAGAAAAACGGAAATGATCGATGTTTTCTGGAATGGTTCTGGAAACAGGGTGATCCTCGTCAGCATAAAACATTGACTGAAAACAAACTGCTTACAAAAATGAGGGTATCTTCCATTACTCGATCATTTTGGTGAGCAGTACACATAATAATATGAACAGAATGGACCTCAAACGGTGCAGGTGAGCTTTTGCACATAAAGGAGCCCATTATGGAGAGTGAGGAATGTGAGAGCCGTGTCTCAGAGTCATGCTGGGTTGAGGAATCTGGCAGTAAAGCCTTGGAGCTGAATGGATGCAGGACACGAGATGAGAGTGTGTGGAGCTCCATCAATGATCCTCTTTCATTTCTCTACATTTTACAGCTTCCTGCACATAGTGTAATAGTGCAGAACGTCGCGGCTGGACTTTGGTCAAAGCTGACAAAACAAATAAAACAAAATCTTCATTTGATATCAAAAATGCCGTCAAACGGATGAACAATAAACAAATAAACTAATTAAACCCACCATTTTACCAGAACACATATCATGTTCGTCCTATATTAGTTGTTTAATCATATTTTTGTCATTACAATTGCACACTGAACGTGTCACTCCGGTGGTTTCGGATTCGTTCGTCATCTGGCCGAGTAAAGCCGAAGGAATCTGAACAGTCCAACGATGCATTTCTATCAGAGATTATCACATTTTTAAACCGAAATCTGTTTAAAATTGTACTTTTAAGCTGTTTGGGTTGTATGAACAAAATACAGAACTTGTAGAATTGTATTTAGTACAGATCTTGACTTATCTGGCTGAATTATAGTCCTATGAGAACATTACGTATTTCTAGCGTATGTATGTATGTGTGTGTGTGTGTGTGTGTGTGTGTGTGTGTTCAGTACTACAGGTTTGTAGGAAAGTCTGGAGATTACAGAGGAACGTATATAAGTAGTGAAGCTCCTCTGCTGCTGAAGGAC
>JAUZST010013862.1:0-10839 GCA_034779995.1 Parotocinclus haroldoi
TTTCTTTCTTTCTTTCTTTCTTTCTTTCTTTCTTTCTTTCTTTCTTTCTTTCTTTCTTTCTTTCTTTCTTTCTTTCTGTCTGTCTGTCTGTTATGCCCTTCCTTCTTTTATTTTCTTCTGTCATTCTGTCTGTCCTTTCTCTCTCTCTCGTTCTTTCTTTCTTTCTTTCTTTTCCTTTCCAATTCCTTTTGGTCTTTCATTTGTCTGTCTGGAGAATCATGGACCCCCTACTGACATGAAGATCACTACTGTCTCACCTCATACGGTGCTCAAATATGCCACAGTTAACTTTCTGTAGAGAATCCATTAAACTGTTCATTTAGAAAAAAATAACAAAGCATCTCATTAGAAAACACAAACATTTGAATAAACCTCTAGACTTACTAAACACAAATTTTAAAAAAATTCTCTGTAGACTGTAGGATTTCTTTATTCATGGTGATGGTGTTGTGTGTTGTTGAATTCTGCTGCCTCCCTGATCCATTTACTTATTGAATAACTAAAGTTCTGAGGTTACCAGCGTAAAAGGGAATGGAAGTTCGATTACAGACCATGCACAGTGGTAAGATGGACAAAAATCACTTGAGCTAACTTTTCTTTCCCAGAGCTTTGGCGTGATGTTCATGATTTCCTTTCACAAATTAAAATATCTTCTGATATATTAACGGAACAGACACAACAGAATAGGCAAAAATAAATATATACATACTTTAAATATCAAGGAATGTTTCTCTTAATGATTAGATAGTTTTAGTATAATTTCCTTTATAAATAGGTCTCTCCTTTTGAATGAAATTATAGAAATATCTGTAGAGGATTCACAGTATAACTCCAGTGTAACGTGTATTGTAAGTACAGCACAAGGCGACGTGTGTAGTAAACAATGTCAGGAATGGCGTCCATCGAAGACTTTCTATGTTACGTTACGCTAAATTAATCATACTCTTTTCTTTGAGGTACAAGATGTAGTGTAGGATTTAAGAATAATAAGATATTCTCTTTGTAATTCCAATATGTTCGAGTCTTTCAAAACATTTGGTCCCATTTTGTCGAACCCACACATATGATTATAAATTAAGAACAGGACGAGGAACGTTATGGTTTTGTGATGCTTTTCCACTTTACAGCAGGTCTGGTTACTTTTCCCAGTCCAGAACATTAAACGTGACTACGTGGTGAGTATAGAAATCTATTTAAATGTTGTTTTAATTGAAAACCTGAAAAACCCCAAAAAACAGAATACAGCTAAATATTAGGGGTGTAATGATGCACTCTGCTCATGATTCAATTCGATTCACTCTTGTGAGTTTATTATTGATTACCGACATTACATTTCATTTCAAGCCTTTCCTTGTTTTTGTATGAACAATGCACATTTCTTGTATATGCTTATTAAATTAAAGCACATCTTTAGTCCCCTGGAGTTAAAAGAAATGGCTGGAAACAGAAGATGAACACGTGCAAACATTACTTTTATTTCTAAAGAGTAATCATTCGAAATAATGCTTACTTAAAGACCTTAAATTATCAATAATAAAAAGGAATTGAAATCATTACCTGTGGACATTTTGACCTTGAACAGCCGGTCAGTTTAAAAAAAAGTTTTTAAAAAGCTTTGCTTGTGCATTTTGACCGATAAATATTCTTATGTCAAAATTTGACGTTTTGTTTACAAACATTCCGTTCAACGACTTGTATAACTTTTAAACAAAAATCATTTTTTTAATCACCTGAAATTAAAAGAAAATAACAGGGTTTTAAATAATACTACTGCAACAACATTTGAATCGTAAATTGTAAATCAAATTATCCGAACAATCCTAAGAAGAATGGGAGCACTGGGGAGCACATCATGATGCATCGTGTCTTGTTATACCCCTACTGTGGTTAAATGATTACACTTTAATTTAAGGGAACATGTTAAAATGTTGTCCTAATGTCTCCTTTAGTATCAGAATAAAAAATAAATAGACAATTCTGGTTGTAAACAGATACTCTTACGGACAGTCACTTAACGGGTCACCTAGCTTAATACAGGTGCGATTTTAATTAATTAACCTGAAGCCATCACAGCATTCAGGACTAAACACTGCTGTGTTTGTCCCCTTTTTTCAAACCCCTATGAAAGAGACTCTGCAGCAGAGAGCAGCTAATCTTGAAACGGATCCAGCATTTGTTAGGATCAGTGCCTCTACCAACCAGTAGATGTAATTGTTGCAACAATCTGGCCTCCTTCTTTTCAGCCAGTTGTGCATGAAGATCTGGGGTCTAGGGCACACCTGCTGCGTTCATTTTAAAAGCAAAATACAATTCTCAAAATATTGAAAAAATTCTAATCAGAAAATATATGTTGCATGTGCCGATGCCAGAAACGAAATCAAATATATGTATATATTTAAAACCCATTTGCTTACTTTAGTTCTGTGTTGTTGTTGTTGTTGTTGATGCTTTTTTCAGTACTGCATCTTTTCAGAAATGTAGATATGTACCTTATCCCTTATCATATTTTACACGTAAAGCAAAATATTTAAGAATATTTTTGGCAGAGGAACGCTTAGTACAAAAACATGTTGGATTATAGCATATAGAAAAGAAAAATAGTTAATCCTACATATATTGTAAGAAGACGAAGAAACAAACACGTGAACTAAGAAAATCCAGGAGTTTCTGAAACTATTACTACACACCTGTGTGTAAAGGTGTGATTTGTCTGTATTCTCTCCAGGCATATCTTTTTTTTAATCTGTTCCTGTTTTATTATTTTGTGAGGATCTCCTGGCACAAAATAAACTCTCAATAAACCTCAAGCCCCATTTGTATTTTGTTGTTGCACTCGCAGGAATGTTAATATTAAAATATTAAAGTCAAGAAATGCGTCACCTTACTCTTTTTGAGGTATGTCACACAACAGAACATTTGTCTTAAAATAGCTTTACAAATATCTAGGCCAAGAGTTCAAACTGAGCAGGGCTAGGGCGACAGCGGAAAGGAAAAACTCCCTAAGAATTATGAGGAAGAAACCTTGGGAGGACCGAGGATCAAAAAGAAACCAAATCTGCTAGAGTGGCCTAGATGGTAAATTAATCTAATTTATAGAATGAATATGTTTGTGACAATAGCTTAAATGAACAGAAGCTAATCATTAATAATAACAACACCACTTTCTAATCTATGAATCCCGTCACACCCCCTTCAGGTATTTATAGTCCCATCATTCTTGTACACGCCATCTGCAGGCGCCTGAAGTTACTACCACTTTAAATTGAGCAAGGTAACACATTTTCTTGACTAGATGGTGCTAGAAACACATGAACAGAGGTGCTTATTTTAAAAGTGTATTTTACGCCAGAGGATACAAGATGACTCGTTTTTTGTCTGGTGAGCGCCTTTCATATATATGTATTGAAATGTATGATTGATCTGCATTTGCAACATATACTTTAAAGCTAGATTTCCAATTTTTTATATTTTGCTTCTGAATTGTATTATTTTGTGAGATTACGTTTGACAAAGTTAGCTCCATACCTAAGCACCGTCATCTATAATTTCTTATTACCCTTGCAGGAATTGAAAATGGTAAATCTATTATGTATAATGTTTGATAATGAAAAGATTTTTGAGCAATAGTGAGACTGAATAATAAGGCCTGAAATGAGTCACTGGGCCAATCAATATCTCATGGCTTAGGTACCAAACTGTGCTGTGTAGTGGAAAAGCAGTCTTGTGGAAACTGTATTTTCATCTCAGTGCTATTCTAGCAAATTCCCTTAAAAAGCAGCTCCAGGCTTGCAAGAGAAGGCTTTGTGTGATGGAAGCATTTGAGTTTTAAATAAGTTGTGATTGTTATGACATAAGATCCATAGTAACTTCCATCAGCACAGTGGCAAAGTGCTGCAATGCATGTGGTATCTTTCTATCGTTTGCTTTTAACTCTTGCCATGTAATTGGTAGAGACACAGCTTATTCCTCGTCATAAACTTGTGACTAAACTAAGTTTGCATCATTCAGGATGACTCCTGACTTTCTAAATCCCTAAAACTCTTCACAGACGTTTCACGTGAAACATTCACGTTCTGGAGCCCCTTTTGTATCGCATTCATTTTGCAAGATGTGATAAGTAAACTCACTTGATCTGATCAGACCGCGGTGGAATGAGGGTACGGTGTGCGTATGGGACTTAAGACAGAAATGGCTAACGACATAACGTGGATGAAAATGGTCAGACGGCGGTTCCTCGCCACATTCGTGGTCAAACTAGTAAACAAGAAACGATGCGGATTCTTCAGCGGTGGCTCGGCTGGCCTGAATGTTCTCCTGATCGCAACATAAAAAAGCCTAGCTAGCATTTATCTCTGCATAGAGCAAAGGGACAAGGGACTCGCGCCCGGCTCTTTGTGTGCACAGACGTAATAGTACCTTGCCCCTGTTTGCAGGGTTGGTTTAGAAGTGGTGTCGGTCCCTCAGAATGAAAGCGACAGGTAGGACATCGGGCCACTTGTGTACTTTCTTGACCAGAGCTCAAGACTGGCGCTTCTCTGGCCTTCCAGCCGACTTCTGCTTTTCTTCTTCCTGCTTGTGTCTGTCTTGGTCTCTCCCAAAGGCCTCTGACCTGATTGGATGGTGGGACTCGTTGGACTGTTAGAGGCTGACGGACCCTCCGGAGTTCCCTCAGTGATCTCGATTCGTGGGGGGCTCATCACTTCAAAAATGTTAAACGGTGCTGGCTCGGGTTGGCACATGACCGAGACATCCACAGTGTTATGGCGGACCTGACAATTATTGCCAGTCTGGATCCCGACAGACACCCGTTCGCTCGATTGGCTGGAGCTCCCGGTTGCCATGTCCCTGCACAGCGTCCACATGTTATAGCACTGCGTGAAGTTGAAGAAGTTGCTGTTGAAGGTCTTGAGTTCGTTGCAGACGTCGCGACGCAGCTCGGCCAGCTCGAACCTCATGGCAGCAATCTCCTCCTTCCACTGCATGTTGAATGCCGCCACCATGTTGGCCGACTCTTTAAAAGCTTGAATGGCCTGAGGGACGTGGGGCTCCGGGACAGACGGTGTCGGGGCCGGGACGCGGTAAAGTGGTGGGGAACAGGTGGGTGCCACAGAGATGGCCGTTACGGTGGAGCTCGTGCTGTGGTGGCTTCGAGCAGCGTTTTCTCTCTCGAAACGCTCGAGCTCCTGGTAAGCCGAGGAGCTAGCGCCATCGTCATCCTCGATCATATCCTCGTTTAGCAAAGACGTTCCTTCCATCGCATCATAGCCCTCTGGAACAGGACAGATTTAGATATTCATACAGAAGCACATTTAGAGGAACGTACAGCTGTTAGGTATGTCCTGAGAAAGAAACTGAAACACCTACAGCATGTGAGTGAAAACTCTGCACACAGACACTTTCCGTGACACATCCATGTGACTGGGTGCACTATTTACAATATTAAACACAATTTTGCTGCACCTCGGCTCAAATTCTGTTTACCCGAATCCAGTTGGTGAGCTCAGGGTTGCCAGGTTGCATAAAGCATCTTAATGGAAAAGTATAAACCTTAAGTTTCAACTAAGGGCAAACAGTACAGGATTTACTGTAGGGGCTAAGGTTTGATTGCCTGTAAATTATCCATGACAGCAACCAACCAGCAGAAAAAATGTTTACTAAACACCTGCCTTAATAGCTTTTAAACCAAAGTGGAAACTAATGGAGAAACCACAAGACAGGAAAGTTGTGGAAAATCACCTCTGATAATAAATTCTGTTTTAGAATGTCTTGCTTAATCCAGAACAGAATATTCAAAGTTTGATCTAACTGACTAATGGCCAAATTGGTCTTCTTTCAATAAATTGCCATCACTCTCTCGAAATACTCACCTAGGTACAGTGGGGAAAAGAAGTATTTAGTCAGCCACCGATTGTGTAAGTTCTTCTAGAAATATGAGAGAGGTCTGTAATTTTCAACATAAGTAAACCTCAACTATGAGAGACAAAATTAGGAAAAAAATCCAGAACATCACATTGTAGGATTTTTAAAGAATGTATTAGTAAATTAGGGTGGAGAATGAGTATTTGGTCTATAACAGTCAAGCAAGATTTGTGGCTCTCACAGACCTGTAACTTCTTTAAAAAGCTCTTCTGTCCTCCACCTGTATTAATGGCACCTGTTTTACCTGTTTTTACCTATTTTATCTGTATAAAAGACACGTGTCTACAGCATCAAACAGTCAGACTCCAAACTCAACCATGGTCAAGACCAAAGAGGCTTTCGAAGCACACCAGGAAGAAAATTGAAGACCACCAGGCTGTGCATCAAGCTGGGAAGAGTGAATCTACAATAGGTAAGCAGGTTGGCGTGTATAAATCAACTATGGGAGCAATAAATTGGAAGAAAATGGAAGACGTACAAGACCAGTGATAATCTCCCTCGATCTGGAGATCTCATCCCATGGGGTCAAAATGATCATGAGAACGGTGAGCAAAAATCCCAGAATTATGGAGAGGGACCTGATGAATGGCCTGCAGAGAACTGCTACCAAAGTAGCAAAGACTACCATCAGTAACACACTACGCCGAGAGGGACTCAAATCCTGTAAAGCCAGTACATGTCCAGGCCTGTCTGATATTTGCCATGACCCAGAAGAGGGTTGGGAGAATATCATGTGGTCAGATGAAACCAAAACAGAACTTTTTGGTAAAAACTCAACTCGTCGTGTTTGGAGGAAGAAGTATCCCAAGAACATCATACCTACTGTGAAGTGTGGGGGTGGAAGCTTTGGGGCTGTTTTCTGCAAAGGGGACAGGAGGACTGACCCATGTTAAGAGAAGAATGAACATGGTGATGTATCATGAGATTTTAAGCCAAAACCTCCTTCCATCAGTGAGAGCATTGAAGATGGAACATGGTTGGGTCTTCCAGCATGACAATGATCCCAAACACACAACTCGGGCAACAAAGGATTGGCTCCGTAAAAAGCATTTCAAGGTTCTGGAGTCGACTAGCTAGTCTCCAGACCTCAACCACATAGAAAATGTGTGAAGTGAGTTGAAAGTTCGTGTTGCCCAGTGACAGCCGCAAAATATCACTTTGCATGGAGATTTGCATGGAGCAATGGGTTAAAATACCAGCTACAGTGTGGGAAAATCTGGTGAGGACTTACAGGAAACATTTGACCTCTGTCATTACCAACAGGTTATGTTACAGTATTAAGTTGAACTATTGTTGTAGACCAAATACGTATTTTGCACCATAATTTACAAATCAATTATATATTAATAATAATAATTTAATAATTATAATAATAATTTTCTGCAATGTGATTTCCTGGATTTGTGTCTCATAGTTGAAGTGAACTGAAGTGAACACAATCAGTGGCTGACTAAATACTTTTTCGCACCACTGTGCACAGTCCAAAGTCCTCTAAAAACCATTATCTATAAATATATCATATAATATATAAAGCCATAATATCAGTCTTTTGAATCCTAAGGGAACTTACCTTTCAGGAGCTTATATGTGTTTGAGGGATATTAGGATATTATCATTCAAGGTGTTTTATGCAACCAGGCACAGATCCCATTCTGGGGATCACAGGGTGGAGGTATAAATGAGCCCAAAATGGGACTTGAGTCTATGATCCCCAACCAGCTTCACCTCCTTCTGTGAAGCACGACTATATCATATTTGTCCATTAAGCTAAAGTTTAAAAGTTTACTTAAGCAACTGAGGATGTGTTAAGATGTTTATTGTAAGAATCAGCAAAACATACAGTGTTGTGCAAAAGTCTCAGGCCACCTTTACATCAGATATAGCATTGTTTTAGCAAGTTATTTTTAACTTATTTATCTTTATTAGAATACAACCAAAAATACAGGAAAGATAACCTTTATAAGGGTAGCAGCCAAGAAACCACTTTTTCTGAAGGGAAACCGTGTTATAAGGTTAAGATTTACATTTACAGCATTTAGCAGATGCCCTTATCCAGAGCGACTTACAGTTAATACAGTCTTACATTTTTTTAAGCAATTGTGGGTTAAGGGCCTTGCTCAAGGACCCAACTGTGGCAGAGGTGAGATTTGAACCGTGGACCTTCTGGTCCAGAGTCCAGTACCTTAACCGCTAGGCTACCACAGGCCCACAGGATATACTAAAGCTCACAAAGATTAGAATGATCAGTTGCTAAGAGGATTATGGAATGATGTTTGAAAATGGCAACAGTATGTTATATATGGACATTATAATATTATATCTAATGGTGGCCTAAGACTTTTGCACAGTACTGTATATGTTTATCAAATTTCACAAACGTTTGCTTTAACCTTGTTTTCTTGTCTAAGGATTTGATAAAACAGCCTGTGTTACATTTTTACATGGGCTCGACCGTAAATTTGAGTTTGTGAATCTTAAATGATGATGCCAAAGCCATTTATTTGCCAAAAATCCCTTTTACACTGCACTCTGGCCATGTTAGCAGGTTATGATTGTAGTTGAATTGAGAGATGTGTGAGGTGTTTAACTAATCAGTTTTTCAGTTCCATTAAAGGAGCCATATCTCTCCATCCAGGATCAAACCCAGGACCTTAAATAGGTTCTTAAACTTTTAAAGATGTTTATATTTCTTAAACTGGTCTGAGTTTCTAAAGCTTTTCTGTATTAGCCTCAAAGGAACAAATGTAATTCCTTAAGTTGATCTGCAATATATAAAATCCGCGTGGAGTAATGTGGAGGAATAATTGTATATTGTGTTTTTTTCTTGATACAAGTTAAAATAAAGTTTGAAAACCTGAAAAATTAAATGCAATTGTTTAAAATTAAAATATAATTGATCAGATAACACTTTTTTATTTTCTTCTCATTATTATTCTATACATTATTATTATTACTAAATATCCAAGCAATAACATCTTAAACAATAAAATCTACCCGTTTAGTATGAATATCTTTTTATTTCTTCCTTCTAAGTATTTTTGTTTCTGTTTTTACCCTCCTTTTCCTGTTCATCGTTGCTGGCACAGTGGCACCTATTCTGACTTGTAACTGACCCAGCCCAACATCTTTGCCTTGGGACCGACCCCAGTCTCTGTTATAGTGGGCTGGGGTGTTGGACCGCTGCACTGTCTGATCTCTCTAAAAAAATTTAATAATATGATATTATCTTGTAAAGAGAAATCTAAATTCTTTACCCAGAAATACAGGTAAGTGCAATTTAACATCCGTCCGCTCAATGTCCATTTATAGTATGAAATTCAAATCTGTCTTATATTGATCTAATTCATGTCTGAGTGACAGAAAAATAACATGAGCAAACATGTAGGACTCTAATACCCTAAACATGCCAGTAATAAACGGGCACCATGTTTAAAAGTACATAATGTCCTGCAAATGATAAAAGTACCTCATCTAAATTTGAAATGCACCATGGCATTGTAATTTTGTAAACCATCCATGCTCTCATGGATTTATGGCCGTAGACAGCTTTGGCATGACAAGATTCAGAGTTATGACTTTGAGCCGCTTGTGTCAGTTGAGAAATTTAAAGTAGTTCAGTAATTCTTGTAAGAGCTTTGCGATGAAGTTTTACGTTGACGATCTGCTTAATAAAAATGCCCGGTTTCCGTTTAATCAGCATGAACTGTTGATCAGAAGCTATCAGCATCTTAAATGGCCAGTCGACCAAGCTGCATCGCTCAGGGTGCTGAGTGCCTGTTCTTACTCACACACTGTAGACTTTGTACTGTGTGTTTACACTGCCTTCTCATTCCTGTCAAACAACGTCAACCTTCAATTATCTCTCCATCTTTTCCTCCTGCAGGTTATTTGTATTTCGGGTTTCCTTCGGAGTTAGCAGCGTTAAAATTACAACCGTTAACAGTTCACCATTTAGATCATAATCAAAAGGTCTTCCAGAACATGGTCCATTTTTAAAATGTGCAACAGAAAAGATGAAAAGGCAGTTGGTGAATCACAAGGTGAGTGGCCCAGGTAATAGATATGAACCCTATTGAACATAGCCGGTCGGACTGTGTGGAGATGTGATGGGAGAGGGAGCAGAGTGAAACAAGCCCCTAAAAGGGCTGCACCAGGGGAGAGGCTGTAATCCCACCGTCCTACAGGGCTGAAAACAACAAACACCAACCATGCCCGAGAAAAGAGTTCGAAACCATGAGCTGAACAACTCACAACACCCGGGTGGAGCCCCGGGTACGAAGGTCCTTCCTTTTTCTTTTAGAAGTTTGTCAGAGGGCTCAGGTCCAATATTTACAGAAAAATCTGAGCTTTTTCTAAACTAGTCCTAACACATGGTGGTTAAGCTTTACAAGGGTGAGAAGGCAGTGCAAAAACACACACGTACATACATAGATATATGTATGCAAAGATTGATGATACCTGTGACAGTTAACCTCCTACTGCTCATTTCCTCTGGATCTCCTCGTAGCGTGTAGAGTGAATCGGGTTACTTCTTGCTTTGCTTTGCCAACCAATTAGCCTGCGACTACAACAGGTTTTTGTGGGGGAGAGTAAAACTGTGAGCGTAACCCATTCCGCACACCTTAAGAGCCGATCAGGAGCGTGTCACGTTTCTATCGTTAGAGTTACCGAGTAGAAAATGATTCTGATATCTTAACAGGGAAATACTGCATAATGCTTCAAAACTGGTTGGACATTTTGTAGCAGCAATACCAAAGGTGTAACCGAGGAGTATCAAGCTTTTATTTTATATTTTATAGCTGTGTGCATGTATATATAACTGATGTCAGCAGAGTGAGTTAACAGATTCCTCATCTTCATCTAGACGGTTTTAATTTTAAAGACCCAAAAATGCTTTAAAAGAAACAAATATGTTGCTCA
>JAUZST010013863.1:0-10839 GCA_034779995.1 Parotocinclus haroldoi
GACCAAGACTCAACAGGGGACCCATCCTCCATGGGTGGCCTAGATGTTAATTAAATAAATACTAAAAGTATATTAAAATATAGCAAAATTAGGTTAAAATAAATAACAAATTAACAACGTAACTTCTACATACAGTACATCAACGCCATGTGAATTTTTATAGTGCAAGACTGCGCAGGTCTTTGAAGGACACTTGTTTTATTTCTAAGACATTAGAAATTCTCCATGTCCAGCTCTTGTCCTGTGTAACTATTTTGCTTAAGAGCCGTGTGTCATATTCCCACAATGTAAGCAGAAACTTATTGATGGCATTCTTTGTACTGCTCCTCTTTAAAAAGTCATCGCAGACATATATCAGATTGAAGGTATATCAAACTGTGTGATCTCAGGAGGCCTTTTAGCCTCAGAGGGACATCTTTTGAAAAGTTACCTTTGAAAAGATATAAAAGAAGAAGAAAAATGAACAGAGTAATTGTTAGCCTGCCTCATGGGCATCTGTCTAGCACACATACATTCAGCCACAGACACAGAGTTTATTTTTGAGATGAACAGTTCTTATAACTCTTACATTTTAACATGGTAAAGCGAGGGGGCTGTGAAGTAAAAAGATGTCTGGGTCTTAAGCTCACAGTGAGAAGGCTAAATGGGTGTAGAGGGATTTGTGAGGCTTACTTGGATAAGAAACTCAGACCGAGCTAGCCTTTCTCTCCACCCTAGGGCATTCAGCCCTGCACTTTCAAACCGCACGTGACTGTGAGCACTGTCCTCTAATGGAGATTTGGACATTGTCTGAACTGTTCTCTTCATAGAGGAAAATGGGGTTAGGAAATAGTTGCTAATAAGCTTGGTTAGTAGATAATTGCAATACTGTACAGTATACGATATGTTGTGTGTAGTATCAGATATGTTTTATTGTCAAGTGATTGAATGTTGAAATAGCCGTTGAATTTCCAATTGTTAATGCATAGTGAGGATTCAAAAGGGAGGGTACGGCACTCTTACACTCTCACCCGGTGCAAGGCTATTTTATGTGGCAGTTCCACAATTACTGACACTCTTGGAATGAATGGAAAAAGAGGGTTTAAAATGTTCTCTTATTAAACCTCACTGAAAACCTGTGGGATAATCTGAAGAGGAGACTATCGTTATTGGTACCTGGGGGTTTGGGGTGAAATGTAATATGGAGAATACTTGCTTTGTATTTTCCAACTTTGTCAACTATTATAGGAGACATACTACAACTGTGCAGTTTGGACATTTTAGAATAATTTTATGTAAAAATAATATTATACTGATATTATAATTTCTTATTCTCAGCACTTTCACCTCAGCAACAAGCTAATTGGTTGAGTCCCCAGATGGAGTGGTCTGGGTCCTTCCTGTGCTCATGTGGGTTTACTTCAGGTACTCTGTTTTTACCCACAGTCCAAAGACAATTACATTAGGTTAACTGGTATAGCTATAGTGTCCCTAGTGTGTGAGTATGTGTATGAGAGTGTGTGTGAGCCCTATGATGGATTGGCATCCTGTCTAGGGCATTTCTGGCTAGCACCTAGTGCCACAGGCTAGGCACTGATTCATGTTGTCACACTGTCCAGGACTCATAAGAAGACTGGGGACTCTTTTATGTTCTTGATCATAAGGGTTAAAGAAATACTATATGAAAAGGACATTCTATACATAATAAACTGGGTAAAGACAGCAACTTTGAAAAAAAAAGCCACATCCACTGTATATATAAGAAAGCATTCGTGAAGTCTGTAATGCTTTTAACAAGTAGAATGTTTGAATGTAAATTTAAGTGTAGTTTTTCATATCCAGTGCAATATGATTGAATATGAGTAGGTGGTCTTTTGGGATTCAGCCAGAGATTCCATTTTCTCATTCTGAAATTAAACAAGTGTGCTGAATCAAGACCAAGATTCTTTTATTTGCTTAAAATGACATTTTTTCTATGGACAGTTTCATTTTTTGACCTTGCAACAAGTTTTAGCAGCTGTGAAAGTAGGATATCAAATAGAGTTTTTTTTTTTTTGCTGATTGAGATTGAAATTTTCAGGATCAAAACTAAAGTAAATTTGGTTTAAATGTCTGAAAAATATAACGCGCTCCTATGAAGAAACTCTGAGAGACTGGGAGAGGGACAGCTATAGAGCACAGCTTAAAACAGGAAATCAATTGATTGGTGAGCAGTCCAGCTGAAACACACACTATTAATACAGTCAATTAATTAATTAACTGAAGATGGGAAGCCATTTTTACAGTGGCAAATTTTCACTGAGTCAAAACTCATTAGCTGCCTTAAACAGACATTATTTGTATATATCTCCATGTCTGTTTGTGCTTTTTATATTTAGTTACAGAAATCAACTAATGTTGATTTTACGAATGTGCTGTCAATGCTCTTGTTTCCCAAGGAGTGATGACACTCTGTGCTTGCTGTAGGAGACAGAAACTGTGGATAATAAGCTGTGTTGTGTCACACTTCACTGAGCTATGACTGTTGGGAGGCTGGCCAAGACAGCTGGAAAATACAGAGACTGAGGCAGGGTGTGGCAGCATAGCTTTTAATGACATCCAGGGTGTTTAAATATTTAACAGTTCCTCCTATAGCATCTTGAGAAAAACAGCAGGGTTTCATTTCTATTCCAAGAAAAAAACTAGCTTGTGAATTTCTCATACTACCCTTGCTGTTTTGCAGTATTTTCTCAAGTGGTAAAAACAATCTGTACACAGTGGCCGTAATACATTAATTTAAGCTCCATAAAACAAGAAAATTCAAAAGGCCATTTACAATTCTAGACCTTGAATAGGTCCTGCTATAAGGTTAGACTCTATTTTGGCCCAAAACTACTTTTTGTCTATATTAACACGATAGCATCAGATTTGAGGGCTGTACATCCATAACACAAATCTTCTGTTTTACCACATACCAAAGGTGCTCTATTGAACTGAGGTCTGGTAATTGTGGAGGCCATTTGAGCACAGTGAACTCAATGTCATGTTCAAGGAACCAGTGTAAGAGTATTTGAGGATTTGTGACATGAAACATAAAGACAGGTTTGCTGTGGTCATAAAGAGATGAATGTGATCAGCAACAGTACTCATTTAAACGACCAATTATGTTGAGCATATGTTTAAACGATGCTCAGTGGGTATTAAGGGGCGCAAAGCGTACCTATAAAATATCCCCCACATCATTTGAGCAGTTTAACCAAAAACAACGTCTTCTACTGCCAATTTTAGTGAGCCAGTCAGAATTGCAGCCTCAGTTGTCTGTTCTTACCTAACAGTGATGGTACCCGGTGTGGTCTTCTGCTTCTGTAATGCTGTTTAAATATTTGACACGTTGTGCATTCATAGAAGCGTTTCTGCATACACTGCATACCTTTCAATAAGATTGATTAAACCAGCCTGGCCATTCTCCTCTGACCTCTGGCATCAAAAAACATTTTTGCCCAGAGAACTGCCAATCACTAGACATTTGTATCCTTCCCTATAGAGACTAGACAAGCTATGTGATTGCATTTGAGCATTGTATCAGCAATGGGTATAACCTAAAGTAGTTAAATGCATTCATTAAAAGGGGTGTCCACAAACATTTGGACATATATTGTATATGCAGTCTGGGAAGCTGACTGCAGCACTGCTGCAAGCCAGTTGAAAATATATTATAACAACACATTAATATCTGACTAACACATTCATACTATCCGTAGCAAAATTATTATCACCACACTTCACCCCTCATTGTGGATGTTTACTTTTTTATTTTAATTTTGTACACTAGTATCGGGTTAGACCCCATTTTGCCTTCACAACTGCTTTAATTACAATTGGAACACTGGAAAGAATTAGAAAATACATCAAGAAGGAAATCCAACAGTGCAGGGATATATTTTTGGTTTGTTTTCAGACATCTGTATATAAAATCTGGTGCATGTATAAGCAAAATGGGTTATGACATAATACATATTGTATACTGGTAGACCAAGTAAAATATCAAAGCAGTAGAATAGAACAAATGTAAACATGGAATTTACACTTTGAAAAGTCAAATGAAAACATTACTAACAGAATCTAAACAGAAGGAAACAAAATTACAGTCGTCTAAAGAGAGGCGATCATAGAGTGTTTGTGATTTAGTAAGAACGAGCAATGTATGGCAAATCTGGATTGACCATGGATATGCTTGAAGTTATGTCTGATGTGTCATAATGAAACAAATAAACATGCTTGCTCGAAGAAAAACACAATAATTTTTACCCACTAATTTCTTATATGTGGTTGAATGTTAGGTGAAGGAAAAGAAAAGATGGTAATCATTACCTCAGCAATTGGTGCACAGCCATTGAAATCTTCAATTGATAGAAAATATGCTTTGGTGATGAGTGTCATTTTTCAGGATCTTAATCCATCATTACACAGAGCTAGTTTTTCTTTTTAAAAAAAAGGCATACCAAATTGATTTCCAGCGTGTACACTGGATCTCAATCTGATTGAAAGTTGATAGTGGAAATTTATAAAAAACGATTCATGGCAAGGCTTCATCTGATCTGTCAACCATTATTTGATAAATTTAAATCCAGTCTTATGTATTGAATATTGTTTTTCATTAGTGAATGCCATGGCTCAAAGAATTCAGGCTGTCATAAAAGGTCTAATTGTAATTATCGGTTGTGAGTCCATATTTTTTTACATTGAGTGATTCTAAAATGTGCTGCAACTCAGGTGATTTAAAAAAAACACTAAATAGGCTGTTCTTTCTGCAGTATTTTGGGAGCTTCAGTCCAATATGTGACCAAAACTGTTGGCGCATAGATGATCTACAGTATGAAAATGTTCCTTAGGAAGCTTCTGTTTTAGTTCTCTATCACAAAACTCTACCACTGCCCTCACAGCCAGTTTGGTAGCTATTCCAGGTCTAGAAAGCATTGATGAGGAAGTATTCATGCCAGACCGCCAAGCCCTCATAAAAACATTAACAAATTACTTAACACATTCCTCATACATTCTGGGACAGCTTCCATTTGATCCATCACTTAGACAACATTGTTGATGGTCTTCTCCACGTTGCATCTTTAATTAGCTGTGATTTCTTACAGTGCTGAAATATTGAAGGTTTGGTATTTGGTGCACAGTAAGGAAGAAGAGCATGGTGAGCCGCAACTCCCTTCTCAAACAGATCTGTCTAATTTAGGACAGCTGGTGTATATTTCACAAAGCACACATGGCAAGAAGTGATTGAAACAGTCGGTAAGGGTCAGTCTGGTCAGCTGTGTGATTATTTATGATTACAGAAAACCCTCTGGTCATTAATTTTAAATGCTTTGATCCTAGACTACTTAGTAGTGTCTGGTTTCATATGCTCAACACTTTAATGTACATGAAGTATGAAAAAAACTGAAGGAAATGGCCTCAGAGCCTTCATAGGCAGTCTGTTGTAATTTTCAAATGTTGTCTTTGTAAGGACAGTGGCGCTTAAATGTTTGTGAACCCGTCGTAAATTTCTGCGTAAGTATGCCCTACATAATGAAATTTTTACAAAAGATCTAAATGTAAATGAAGAAACCCTAGGTAAACAAATTAGATAAAACATTTTATATTTTATAATATGACATAATATTACTGCAATATTGCTCATCTGTGACTGACAAAAGTATGTAAAGTTTTAAAGTATCCTGTATCAGCTTGGAAGTATGTCTGTTCAGAACTGCCTTAACAGAATGTTGAAATGGCCCTTCCTAAATATTCTAATATATACGAAGGATATATAGGACTAAATATTTAGTCTTCTTTAACCATTTGTTGTTAGAATGGCTTGCATCCTTGAGGTTGTTGTCTTGCTGTATGACCCACTTTCACACAGGCAGATGCCCTTAATTTGACAGTAGAGATCATTGTTCATCATCATGGTGGCTTGATGCCTTGGCCCAGATAGAGCACAACAATCTGGATTGTCCATGAGCCACATAATGGGGCAGCAGTGTTCGTTTGGGAGAGGACTGGCAACCCTACTATGCACACCATTTCTGTTCAGTGTTCTCTCCTTGGTGGACTAGTGAACATTAACATTGGGTAATGTGAGAAAGGCCTTTAATTAAATAGAAGTTACTTTTATTACTTGCTCTTGGAGTGATCATTGTTGGTTGACTGGGTAACAGTAGTCTTGAAATTCACTATCCAAACTATTTTTTTTTTTTCAAATTAAATATCCAAACTATTTAAGGATGGTTTTACAGTTTTATTCAGCCTAATATGCTAAATGAAATCATCAGAAATTTTGTTCATACCAAGATAAACATAAAAATGTGTGTTTAAGCTCAGGCTCTCATCAATCACTGTGCTTTAAATGCACCCATGTGCCCTCTCATTGCCGTCCCATTGATTGAAAACACTGGACTATAATTTCCCATTCAAATGAATTGCTAATCCTGGCAACTCACATGCTTTTGCCACTCACAGATACAGTGGGAAAAATAAGAATTTGAAACACTGCTGATTATATAAGTATTCGATCACCTACCAACCAGCAAGTAATCTTGCTCTCACAGACCTGTTAGTTTTTCTTTAAGAAGCCCTGCTGTTCTGCACTCATTAAGTGCACTGTATTAAATGTTTGAACTTATTACCTGTATAAAAGACACCTGTCCACACACTCAATCAATCACACTCCAACCTCTCCACCATGCTCAAGAACAAAGAGCTGTCTAAGGGCACCAGAAACAAAATTGTAGACCTGCACATGACTGGGGTGGGCTACTGGACAATAGGTAATAGCTTGAGGAGAAGGCAACAATTGTTGACATAAAATGGAAGACACACAAGATGATAGCCTTCTTCGGTGTGGGGCTCCATGCAAGATCTCACCTTGTCATGTAAGAATGAGTCAGGAATCAGCCCAGAACTACATGGGAGGACTTGGTCAATGACTTGAAGAACGCTGGGACACCAGTCTCAAAGATGACGTATTGAAGAGAGAATGGATGGGGATGTATTGTGTGATTTTGGCCAACAACCTTCTTCCCTCAGTAAGAGCATAGAAGATGAGCCCCGAAACCTGAAAGATTTGGAGAAGATCTGTATGAAGTAGTGAGCCAAAAAAATTGGTCAAGAACTGCAGGACATTAAATGCAAAAGTTCTGTTTTACT
Source organism: Parotocinclus haroldoi (assembly GCA_034779995.1). NCBI lineage: Eukaryota > Metazoa > Chordata > Actinopteri > Siluriformes > Loricariidae > Parotocinclus > Parotocinclus haroldoi. The sequence goes on from JAUZST010013863.1 coordinate 7,153, forward strand.
ATTGTATCAAATACTTATTTTATGCAGTAAAATGCAAATTAATTGTTTAAAAATCATACAATGTGATTTTCTGGATTTTTTATATTTCTTTCAGAGTCAAAGTGTACCTGTGATAAAAATGACAGACCTCTTGATTCTTTGTAGATAGGAAAACTTGCCAAATCAGCAGTGCAATGAATACTTATTTTCCACATTGTATGTGTCAAAAGGTGATGGGCAGAATGGAGGCAATTTATGGCATCTTGACCTTTGTCAAGATAGTAACATTACCAAATGTAACATAAAACTTGGGATCTGGGATGAACCATCACACAGTGTAAATGCACTGTAGTCAGGCGAATTAGTATTCCAGATCTTTTTTGGAAGAAATGTGAACCATGTGCTCTGGAACAAAGGCGACAAGGTCTGTCAGTGAAAGACCTTTGGTGCTAAAGAGAGAAGTTAAATAAACTAAATGAACAAACAAATGCCAAAACTTCTTTTAAATGATGTGATAAGGAATGGCAATGTTACAAAGTGGTAAATGCTTTACTGTATTCTAAGAAGAATAAATACTAGGAATTGAAATAATGCTGACCAGACAAAACATGGAAACATCTGGAATTCATACAGTCTGCAATGAAATACAAGTCAAACTAATTGTGAGGCACAATGTGTTTTTTTTGTTTGTTTGTTTGTTTGTTTGTTTCGGTATTGTGTTTTTGCATTTTTCATACTGTCCAAACTTTTTTCTGATTTTGAATTGTACAGTATTTCATTGCACTGTTCACAAAAATTCATTTTGAAATATTCCCCAATTTTCTGTAAGCAGTATATTTAGCACTGGAGAATATATGGGTTTAGTCATAATACATAAAATTTTTATTTGTGTTAAATGTGCTGTTTGGATAATTGGCTGACGGAAGTGTTTGATTGTGTAGCGGCATGGAAAGCAGTCCGGCAGTTATCAACAGGAGTCCATTAATAGTTGTATGAATGTTCCTCTCTCATCCCTTCAGTGCTGCTTCCACAGACAGTGTGTGTGTGTGTGTGTGTGTGTGTGTGTGTGTGTGTGTGTGTGTGTGTGTGTGTGTGTGTGTGTGTGTGTGTGAAAACGTTCCGCAAGTTTAGCTTTTTAATATCTCGTGAAATTGTAAAAAATCCTTCAATCCCATTTTACGATAAAAATAACTACATATCCCATAATGCATTGCGACGATGGCATAATCCATTAGATTGACCTGATGACTATGGGTGTGTGTGTGGACAGGTTCATCGCTAGGGATGATTTTGATTTCTCTTTTGGAGTTTATGATTTGTACCGTATAAATAATACTTTTAAAAGAGTTTTTTAAATAGATTGATTTGAGGTATTTGTGGTTAAATAACAAATAAAGTAAAATGATTATATCCTAGTGCTCTGTTTTATGATCAGTTTGAGCCATCCCTGGAAGGGATTCAGTGCATGCCTCCGTTTTTATTTCTCAGGCGTTCCTTTTGTTGGAAGCGCGCACAAACGTTTCCATACAGAACTAAACGAGCGGATTAATAGATGACTCATTAGGTGGCATTCCTCCTGCAGCTGGGTGCCAATTTACGTAACGTATTGTCTGGAGGAGCGGCGCCTGGCTTAATTGGGCATTAAATGAATCTGAGAAGTGAGCAGGAGCTTGGAGATCCTCCGGACGTTTTAAGTGTAACGAGGTTCAGGATTACTTGAGACAGACGTCGTACAAGGATCGGTGTTAAGCACGTGTCGTTGGTACTTGGCAGCGCTGGTGCTGCTTATCTTCAGATGGTGTTGATCTTGCCCTGATGTTGCTTATGGGTTCTGGTTGGACGTGTCGGGTGTGGGATGGGGTTAAGGTCAGGGCTGTTGGATGTGGTTCCAAGCTCAAATTATTACTTATACAGTTATCTACATCATCGTTAATGACCAGCAAACCTGTAAATGCTAGTTCCTGAGACCCTGGGTTCGAACCTCAGGCTGGGTTTGCTCGGAGATGGACTGGCACCCTGTTCTGGAATTCTGGGATAGGCTCTGGACCCCCACCAGGGTAAAACTGGGAACTAAAGTTAACAAAACGGGAGACCTTTTTCCATTTTCCATCACCTTCTTTTGAATCACCAAACCTGGCACTGCTCCAGAGTCCAATCCTGGTGCTTTAGACCACCTCAGATGCTCAGCGTTGCATTTTATGATTTCAAGTTTTGAGGTTCTTCCACAGAAACAGTGAAGAAAGTCCTGACCTGTTGCCGTTCCTAGATCCTTCTTTGTTCTCCCGCTGTGATACTTCGGGCTGTCCCGTCGTTAGTGTGCCTATCGACCCCCATCGACTAGCCGGTCGCCAGCTGAGCGTGCCCGCGATGTGAAATAATGGTGCGTGAAATACACGGTGACCCCGGGCCCCCGGGCGGCTCGGGAATGGGCGCGGCGTCCCGATCTAACAGCGTGATGATTGATAGCTGTCCAACACTGTGACAGAAGCTCCGCAGACTGAACTTCAGTAATCAGTTAAAAAGTCTAGACATGAACAATGATTCATTTTCTCTCCACACGCGCACACACTCACACACACTCACACACACACACACTCACACACACACACACACTCACACACACACACACTCACACACACAGCTAAACTGAAACAAAGTGAAGGAGATGGATGTGCTTCCAGTCTCAACCAGACTGCTGATGGAGTTTAACTGCAAATGAGCAGTTCCTCCAAAAGCTCATACAGACTCTTAATGGAGAGATATTTAATGTGGGTAAAGTGATGTCAAGATGAGGACATGACAAATTTCGGAGACTCTGGTGAGGTCGACCTGAGCGACCACCCGGCTTTATTACATCTCAACATGACCTGGACTTGCCAGGAGCATAAACTGTGGGGGAAACGCATCCGGCGCAGGGGAAGCATACACCTTACATCAGTGCCAGGAATCCACCAACTCACTGGACCCTGAACTCTCCACAAGTGTGATTCTTGGAGGCCAGTGCGTGTTCCTGGACCCCCAAGGACCCCTGGATTTGTGGTTCCCAGTTCTGTGGTTCTTGCACTCTGAAGGTGCCAAGTGTGTGGTTGCAGGACCCTGAACACTCCATAATGGGAGATTCCTAGAAGCTGAGGGCAAGTGTGAGGTTCCTGGACCCAAAACACACCTGGTTCAGACTCCAGGTTCTGTTTCCTGAAACCTGAGGTCCACAACTGCGTGGTTTCTGGACAACGAAGACCCCCGATGCGTGGTTCCTGATGTTTAATCAGAAAAAAATGCAAGAAACTCTCCAGGTGCTTTTCCTGCCCATCTTTTTCATCTTTTTTGTTTTTGTAAGAATAGTGGTTGTGTTTTCTGATGTTTTCTACGTTCTCTGGGATGCATCGTGTTTCTTGGACTTTCAGCCCAATTACTGACGTCATTTCTTATTAAATCTCCTAAAAATAGAAAGTGTGTGTGTGTGTGTGTGTGTGTGAGAGAGAGAGAGAGAGAGAGAGAGAGAGAGAGCTTGAGCTTGAGCTTGGAAGGCTGTAGTGTGGTCAGTGAACGGAACGGGGCGATGCTCCCTGTTTTTGTAAACGTTTTTTTGTCTCTAAACTTCTTAGCTTTATTGTATTTACTTTTCGAGCAGGATCTCTCCATCTTTCTCTCTCTTTTGTTCTCTCACACACTTTCTACAAGTTAGGGAGAAAACTCATTTGTCTGAGA
>JAUZST010013864.1:0-5000 GCA_034779995.1 Parotocinclus haroldoi
CTACACGCCGCTCTTCCGATCTCGTGCTGTGATTTGTGTGCTAGAAGCGCAGCCACTAAACGCCCCCCCCCTCCTTTCTTTTTTTTTGTTTTTTTTTTTATAAACTTTTTCGGTTCGCTCTCAAAGCGAGCTGTGGGTAGACTATCTTGTGGTTATCTGTGGCTTCGCAGTGGCAGAGTGGGTGTCAACACGGCGCATGCTTCCCCCCCAAACCCCCCGGCGCTCCGGTTTTCTTCGTTTCGCGGCTGCCACAGCGACCTCGATCGTCCCGAAATAGGATCCCCGACACCCCGCTTGCGCGCCGAGTTTAATGTGGACACGCGGCCCAGGCCGAGGGGTCCCGTGAGCGGAGCGCGAGAGAAGGGGAGCGCAGATTTCCGAGCCTTTGCTACGGACCTCATCTGCTTTCGTTGCACGAGAGAGTTCGGGCCCAGCCGTGCAGATGGGGAAAGCGTCACAATTAAAACGACGTGGGAAGGGAGGGGGGAGGGGGGGGGAGGGGGAGTGGTAGCGTGCGAGAATTAGAGAGGGAGGGAGCACAACTGTGTGGAAAAACAGCAGATGTGGAGGGGTTGGGCAGCGGAGAGAGGTAAAGAGAGGGAGAAGCGAAACAAAGAGAATCCTGAGTCAGCAGCAGTTCTCTCCCTAGGCAACTGGGTTGGGCTTCTCCGTCCCTCCCTCTCCCCCTCCTTCCCTTGAGCATTAGGCAGAAAGAGAGAAAATAGCGGAAAGGCCAAGCCGGGTCTCGCCAGCAGAGACAAAACTCAAGGAAAGTTTTTTTTTTTTTTAATTTGACAGGCCCCAGTCCGTCACTCCGAGCGTCGCTCTCCGGGATGTTTTTGAACACCCCCGTTAACTCTGCGCGCTCGTTATTCTCCGGTTCCCCTCTTTGCTTAAACCCCTAACCGCCCCCGCTCGTCCTCTTAACGCGCCTGGGCGAGGCTGCCGCCGCTTTCCAGCCCGTTAAATCGGCCGTCCCGACGTACGGCCCCGCGCTGCGCTCGAATATGAACCGGCACGGCAGGCCCGGGGCCGATTTTACGCCTCCCAAGGCGCGCTTCTACCAGCGGCCTTTTAAAACCGCTGAACGTTCTTCGGTGCGTCAGTTGGATGGCTGGAGGTTTTTTTTTTTTTTTTCGATCTAAAAAAGGGGGTCAGGGGAGCCGAACCGTAACTACGCCGTTTGAGGTAAACGGGTCAAACTCGTCGACTCGTGCGATTTCGAGATCTTCACTCTGAACGGAGCAAAAGTTCAAGGGTCCGACAGTGACAGGGGCAGCTTGGTTCTGGTCGAGATGCTCGAGCGTGCACCAGAACATCCAGGGTTCAAATCCTACCTCTAAGAAAAGCCGCCACCTAATTCAGCCGAGTGACCTAATTTAACCCAGGTTTACTCTCCAAGGAAACGACCCACCACCTTCAGAACCATGAAACCATGAAGCCAAAGGCTCAGACGTCCATTGTTTTATTATGGGCGACAGGGACAGGGTTCAGATCACTATTTAAAACAGTATTAAAAACATTGTTTACATCCTGCAGCTGTTTTTCACGCACCCCGATTTGTCTAACTTAAGCTTCAAATCTATGTAAAAGCCCTGATGCTTTCTCACACACACACACACACACACACACACACACACAGCCCGATATACAGTGAAACGGCCAGGATCTTTAAAAAAACAAAACCAACCTTAAAACGATTAGTCTAGATTTTCGCTCTATATTTGCAAGCAGACCTTCTAAATTCAACCCGACTCGCGTTTGTAAGAAACCCAAACGTGACCTATTTCTGTACAAGGCACACGTGGAAAAAGTCTGTCATGCACAAACGTTTGGGCGCGTCTCCAGGCGATCCAGTAGTGCTCTCGGTCTGCGTTAGCGGTTCATTAAAACGAGCTGAACTGTCATATTTGGGATCGTTCCGTGCAGAGTTTGCTCTTTTAATTAAGGTAATCGGCACCACATGTCGCTTGTTTTACTCATCTGCGCGAATAAAAGCGGCCCGCTCTCTTCAGTCGCTCGGCTCGCGCAGATCCTCCGAGCCCGCCTGTCAGACGGCTCAAATCGGGTGAGGAGGAAGCGCGGCTGAGGAGAGGAGAACCGCTGAAGGCGGAGGGCGACGCCAGGGTTTGCCCTGTCGCGGGAAAAAAACTTGGCCCATGCAGCCGTTGTGTGCGACTGAACCTATAAAAGGTTTGGTCTCGGTGTCTGTCTTTCCCCGTTTTTGGAGGGGAGAATAGGGGGGGCGAGGGAGAGATAAATGACAGTCTCAGACACCGGTCTGCCAACCCCTCTGGCAGAGTCATTACTCTGCGGACCATTAAATCAGTACCTATACAGGCAAGGCAAACGTGTCAGAGCGGAGAGGGACCGAAGGGATGTAGTTAGTGGGCAAGAAGGAAATGACGAGGGTTTAAGGTGAGAGAGAGGGAGAACGCAAATGGAGCGACGGGGCCGTAGGCATTAGCGCGGACGGCCAGGGTTTCATGAGGACCACAGGCGCGCCGCCGGCCGCTTTGACTCAACAGTTTGACCCCCGAAACGCGTCGCCCGTTGTAAAAATACGCCTGCGGTTCGACGGCACGTCTCCGTTTGGGACGGCTACCCTCTCGCGTCTTGCGTTTAGAACGCTAATCTCCCTGTAAGCAGATTTCCCCGAGGACGTCCTGTGTTGGGTGCCCTTGTAAACGAGCGAACGCTTGCCGATATCACAGATGCGCCAATTGGACTCAGGTCTGGGAGGTTCCAAGCCTCGTGGATTTAGGCTGGCATTGTTCAGCGCCGTTGATCAGATCCCCATCTCGGGCGTGACACGTACTGACGACCGGTCGAGCGAGGAACCGTCTGGACCATCGTCACTTTACCTCCGAGTATGGCCATTTACCTTGAGCCGTGCTGCTCGGGAAATATGCCGGAGCAAATATAACGCATGAGATTCGTTATCCGCAACCGCCGTTCGTTCAGAACTGGCAACCCAGGGCGCCAGGCGGGGAAACAACCCTAGACAGGGCGCCGGTCCATCTCGGGGCCTCCAAACTTGCTCTTAAGTGAGCTGTCAGACATGAACGTGCGAAAAACCTAGGCGTTTGTTCAAGGGGCGGCAGGTCGGCAAACATGGGACTTGAACCCAGCACCTTCTGGTCCAGTATTGTACAAGTCTAAGGAGAGGATTCACAAAAGCGTGTGAGGAAAGAGAGTCTTAAATGTGTGTTTTATTTAACTTCATTCCTTAAGAAAAACGCTTTAAAGGATTCATACTGTGTTGTTTTTAAATTAAACATTCAACGTTATCTTATTGTTACGACAGAAATAACGGTAAATACAAAGTCTCACGCCGCATATCGTAAGCTCTAGGGAAATGTTTAATGAAGTGAGTATTTAATTTGATGGGGCCCAGATCCATCTTGTCCTTGCCAGGACAGGTAAGAAAGCAGGGGGTAAAGCGGTCGTATCGAAACAGAGAGCAGAGACGATGGTGATGCAGATGGCGAACAAAGGCTCGACTGACCTTGCTGTTTAACGACTGTAGCTCCGTGTAACCAAAAACGTGCCTTCCTGTAAGGGCAATTTGCCCGTCCGTGCCCTCTCGAGGTCCAGTCGTGTGCAAACGGCAAACGGGGGCCGTACGGTTACCTTACTGACTAAAACCCTAACCCTTGACTTAAGCAGGCCGTTCAAAGTCAGAGATTGTACATAAGGAATGGTGAGACAGGTAAGAGGAATCAATCCACAGCCAGTGGGAACGGTGGTATCACAGAGCTGGGCCAAGGACGTATAAGCGAGAGAAGGTCTGAAAAGAAATCTGAAACAAAAGAAGCTCACGCTCGGTATAAACGATCGTTTTTGATTTGGTTTTTAAAAGCCCAGTCCGAGTTCGAGCTAAATGGACGGTCACTAAAACAAAAAAAACAAAAAAAAAACACAATCGTTATCCTTAAAAACCGTGGCAAGTGAAGACCTGCCAGATGTACCCGTCACAGATGGGCGATAGGCACCCCGGTAACTTGTGGAAGCCTAAACCGGCCCGCTTTCACTGTGGCTTTTCCTTTTTGCGTACGCCGTTCCTTTGTTCCCACCTGATCCTCGAGCCTTTTAGGAGTTGCTCTGTTTTTATGAGCCCACCCACCCCACCACCCCACCACCCACCCCTTTAAAGACCCTTCAGCTCCCCCCACTAACAGCCCTGGAAAGCAGAGGCTGAAAGTTCATTGCCGCACTGCTGTCAGGGGACGGAGCGAGGAGAGAGGCCGAATGCCTAAGCGCAATGTTTCCCTTGGCTCGGACCGCTGTTTCTTAACACCCTGCGAACAGCTGGATTTGACACTGACTTATGTCTTAGCGGCTCCCGTGTATGCGCCCGTAATTTTGTTCACGCCTACCGATGAGTAATGAGCACGTCCGTGCGTCGTTTTTTTTCCTCGACTTTTTTATCTTTAATCTAGCCACTAAACTAAAGAACTTATTTTTTTAAAAAGTACAATGTAATGTGCTTAATAATGTCCATAATAATTATTATTATAACAGAGCTAAAATAACCAGTTAGTAATTAGGTAATACCGTTCTAATACCCTAGCTAGACTGACCGATACGTGATTGCGCTCGAAGGAGGGGAAGCTAATTCGGGGACCATCCCCAGGTGGTGCAGGAGCGACCGGGATAGACGCCGGAGCCATCGGAAGCCTCGGCCAAGAGTAAAACGTCCCTGACCGTCCACATTCTTAACCCAGCGGTCCTCGAAGCGTCAGACGCGCCCCCTAGGGGTGGCGCAGAGCTGCCGCGCTCGCCTGAACGAGGCGTGTTTAGGATACGTCATGCCCGTCGCTTGGAATATTTCTACGCTTTGCAGTTCCTGGATGAATTTCCAAAGGGGAAAAAAAAAAAACAAGAGAACATGCAAGCCATGCTTGCTGTAGCAGAATTTCGATCCGCGGGCCCCGCCCCGCCCCGCGAGACGCTCCATTATTTCGACCGCGCTAATGGAGCCGCGAATTCCAGCTGCA
>JAUZST010013865.1:0-10837 GCA_034779995.1 Parotocinclus haroldoi
GTGTGTGTGTGTGTGTGTGTGTGTGTGTGTGTGTGTGTGTGTGTGTGTGTGTGTGTGTGTGTGTGTGTGCGCGCACTATTAACAAATAAGGCCATTGGATCATGGGCATAAAAGTCACTGAATATACAGTTGGGAGACAAAAAATTGAGACTTCTGTTTCACATTTTCTTTATTTTAGTGTAGAGTTTTCAAATGTTGGAAAATAATTTGTGAATTAATTAATTCATTGTCTGCTTATCCTAGTAAGGGTTGCAGGAGAGCCAGTGCCTAGATGGCTGCACAGGGCAGGAGCAATCCTAGACAGGCAGCCAGTTCATCGTAGGGCACAAACATTTACACACTCATACACACAGACACACCAAGGGCCACTTTGGAAACATAAATTAATCACAATTAATCACACGCATGTCTTTGGCACGTGGGAGACAAACTGACTACATGGAGACACAGGATGAACATGCAAACTCTACACAGGCAGAGCCCAGGGTTGGGATTGAAGCAGGGATCTTAGAGCTGTAAGACGACAGTGCTAACCACTGCACCACTGTGCCGCCCAAAAACCTTGTGAATTTCAGAATGGTATTTTTTATGTTTTTTTTGCTGTGATGAAAGTGTGCACTCAAGCTGGCATGAACTCCACATGATCCATCTTATCTCTGCATGATAAAACAGCCTCTTTTCATGTTACTGAATGTTTGACTCTCTGTAAGTGTCCCCATAAATGTTCAACTCGTCGTTGTAGCTATGGTGACTGTGAAGGAAAGTCCATGACAGTTAGATTTAGTCAAATTTAAGAAAATACAAAACAGAAGCACTCAGACTTTTGACATCCGCTGTACATTATATTGTTGGCTAAATAGTTTTTAGTCTGTGATTGTCACATACAAAGTACTGCATGTTTTGAGAATCAAATTACAGGAGATACTTTTAGAGGAACAGTGTCACATACAGACAACATTTACAAATATTCTTTCCCATTTCAATATTTTTAAAAAAATTAAACGTTTAAGTTTACTGTACATCCTAAAAAATGACTACGAACTAAAACAGAGGCACTGAATGATTATGTTGAACCTGCTCTGCAAAGAAATGACTTATATAAAAGATGACTTTGAACACTATTATATTGTGCTGTTCATATATCTGTAAGTAATTATCAAGTGTTTTTGTGAAAAAATAAATATAAACCATCTTATTTTTATAGCTTCAGCCCTGTGACTTAAGCAATAGATACATTCAGTGGTTTAGACCATTTTAGGCACTACAAGCATATTGCACAAAGCATTTACAGTAACATGAGCCAGAAACCTTGATGGCTGCATTATTATTTCACCATGTATAATATTAACAAGTGCAAACGACTGCTCTGGGGTTTAAGAAGACACACTGGTAATTAAACTGATCCAGCTCAGGAGCACGAATAAAAACAATTTGCTAGCTTTTTTTTTATATGTTTTACCTTTATTCCTCATCTTTTCTAACTGCACCAACTTATATGGTGTTTATGTATGAATGCATAATCTATATAGACAAGCATATACAGTATATGGACACTCAGACATTACATCCCTGAGTTTTTGCTCAGGTTGCCTGCTACTACAACCTTCAATGATCTGAGAATTCTTTCTGCCAAACGTGGGACCTAATTGAGATGCTGGATTCTGATATAGGACAAAAAGCCCTTTCTCACAGTTGGTATTGCAGTTCATCTCAAAAGTGCCGGGGATCTGTCATCCAAATTCAGCATGAAGGGTTGCTAATTAAACTTTTTAGCCATACAGTGTACTTTTATTGCGCGGCTTAGCAGTCAAAAAACAATCCATAAACATGAATTAATAGCCTATATAGAATTGGAAGAGCTCTATATAAAATAAGTATTATCTACTTGACCAGCAGTATGGAAACAGCTATCAAGCATTAGCTCTCGGGCCATTAGTTATACCACAGTGTTTCATAAACATTGACCCTGTTTTCTATCTCTTGAGAACATTAAAGCCCCAGAAAGAAGTGAGTTATGATGTACAGGCATACTTGAGCTTTGCTGGGAGTGATTGCACAGAGCATGACCTCAGGAATGGATGGTTCTCAAAGGTAGGAGCAGACCTCTAGATCAAATTACTGCTCTGCTTTCAGACAAGTGTCTTATCTTCAGCATCTGTATCACAGTGTAATATGAGTCTAAGCAGAACTTTGTTTTTCTATTAATGTTACTTTCAGGATGTACGTAACTAAGGAATCTTGAAAATGAAGGCACACTGCCTAAAATGTTCTACACTTTTTGAAAACCGTGGTATTGCATTGATCTTTTAAAAATTGACTTACAATAATGAAAGTATGAATTTGTTAAACATTTCTCCTGGAGTGGAGCATCTCTCACATATGAACATAGGGTGCTTAATTTGATGGATATTATGTTATTGAAGCCATGCTGAAAAGTCATCTCATCACGTCTGCAGGGTATTGGCAGATGCTGACAGTTGACCGTCACTTCAAGTTTTGGGTGTTTAATTTCTATCGATATGTGCACATAATAATAAAATAATAATAATAATAATAATGCACATCATGTGACTAAATCAGCTGTAAAATTACTGACTGATTTTGTTAAAAACACAAGTTGTCTGTTGTTACATTCTCTGAGATCCAGTTTATCACTCTCCATAAAATTTCATAAAAAGCTTTGCCTGTGTTGGAATTTCTGTAGCAACAGCACATGTGTGTGTATGTCAGGCTTTTGCACTCTTGGGTCTATGAACTCATGGAGTGTGGAGAATCAACATGGCCATCCCTTTTCCCCAGTCAGATTTAGCCCAGTCTTATTGCAGCTGAGGATGTCTGCATGGGTCTCCCAAAGGCCCTGCGTCAGCACAGAAACCCAATAATGCTTTTCTCATTTGCACCTTGTGGGACTCTCATTAATGCTCACAAATCCACCACTGACTCCTCCACACCTACCACACCTGACCAAGACTTGACCACTGCAGTCCTCTATATTTCTGACTCTCCATAGAGTTTTATATTTGACTCACTTCCTTAACACTTTGTTCCATTATATCTTTCCTTGTGATATTAATGCTGCATCGGTTACAATCAGATGATTCAGAAATCATCCCCTCCCTATATGGGTCATTAAAAAAAATCCAAAAATTCCATAATTGTGTATGACTGACCGAGGCCAGTTCAGCTCAGGGTCCGAAATTATTATCACAGGTGCCTTATCATCTTCAATTTACGTAAATAACCCAGGAACAGCACATACAGCCATAATATAGCAGATCTGCTGGAAAGATAGACTCAGGAGTTACTTCTGCAGGAAGCAAGGCAACATAGACATCTGCAGTTGGGATATCCTTCACTGGCGGTGGTCTTATTTGTGTTAACAGAAGGACTTCTCAATGGTCTATGGTTGCTGAAAGCACGGTAGTTCTAATGAATTATGCTCCTAAGATATTTGCTTTTTACAGCAACATAAGGAAGCCATACATTTTCTACCACATTCTGCTGATGTTCTGTAGGATGTGAGCTTTCTCTGCATTTGTTTTACACCATGCAATTTTGGGATAAAGTTCTAAAAATGTTGCAGAAGAATTACTATGTAAAATCTTATGGACAGTACCTGAGGTCTGTTGACTTGTTTTATGACATGTAAATATGTGCTTGGAAGGATTGGATTTTTTTAAACACTTCTTCAGCAGGTGATTTGCTAGCTTTTCAGAGCAGAAATCACTTCAGCAATTTTAAAGTGAGATTTAGCGAACTATTGAGACCAATACTCATAGACAACCTTTCCACCTTTGCAGTTTGGTGCCATAAGATGGCCATAACTTCTGGAGGGCAGACACGTTTGACCTGAGCTGGGCTGTAAACAGCTCCCAGCTGGTGGACAGATAACGGAAAGCAATGTACATTGTTAAAACTACTGACAAGACTTGAAGATGTCTGTTCCAAATTGTCGTTTGTATATTTTTCCCTTGCATTTCATGTTTCAAGTGGGTCATATCATAAACATATGATAGGTGTTGACTGGGTGCCATTACTCAGCTGAGGCTAGGTGCCTAGATAAATAAACGTTTTTTGTTTTTTTTAAGATTTGTGGAAGTCTGTTGCTGCCTGATTTAACCGCGGGTTTTTTTTTCCCTATGGGCTTACTCATTTCTTTCCCCCTCACTCTTACACTCCCTCTGAAAGATTGAATATGTATGTGACTACATAAATACCCTATCTATTTGACATTGAGTTTAATGTTTGGTTTCTTGTGCTGAAAATGTGTATTATTGTGTATTAATTTAAAAAATGTAATAAAACAATAGAGAAAGAAAACTAAAGCAACCTCTGTTTTGTCTTTGTCCTTAACAGGTAAAAGCAAATGATGCTGACGGTGGCTCTTTTGGTGCTGTAACTTATTACTTAGGATCTGGACCCTCCAGCTCCCCCCCATCGCTGTTCAGTATTAATAAAGACACAGCGCAGATCTGCACCAGTGCACCACTTGATAGAGATGAAGGATCTGAGAGCTATGAGTTTGTCATCACTGCTACTGATGGGGTGAGTGACGGAGATGATAATGTAACTTCAGAGCAAAATTCATTATATTATAATTCACAATATTATGACCCAGTGCATGTGTGTGTGTGTGTGTGTGTGTGTGAGACCCTGGATTGCAAATGTTTCTTTTAACACTATTTTATTACTAATTTAAATTTTACTATTGATTTAAATTATATGATTTACTTAATCTTACTATTACTTTATTATGCTTGTAACTACTTATTTAATTAACATCTAGGCCACCCATGGAGGATGGGTCCTGTTTTGAGCATTTTCCTTCTACTTTCAGGGAGTTTTTCCTTTCCACTCTCACCCTAGGCTTGCTCAATTTAGGATTGGCCTTTTAAGATAATATAGGATTGTAAAGCTGTTTTGAGACAATGTTCCGCTATAAAAAGTGCTATATAAATAAATTTGAATTGACTTGAATTGAAGTGAATCATAATACGTAATATTTTTAATTGTTGTTTTTCATCAATAAATAGTGCTTTTTGGATATTTAAGATTGTGGTCATTTTTTTAAATTGCTGACTGAAGGTATTTGTTTCAAATATTAAAGAATGTGTATTCCATTGTTTTTTATATGCTTTGGAAATGTAAATAAATTGTAAAGAAAAACTGAATCGCGACACCAGTACTGTGTATCGAATCAAATCCTGAGTGAAGTGTATAATTACACCCCTACTGACTGCTATAAGGGATTGTCTTATTTCTCTTAAGTAATTGTACTAATACAGAAGAATGGAAAAACAGTGTGGCTGTAGTTAGACACGTCTTTCTCATCCGGCATTTAATCATTGTTACTGTTTTGTACAGGGCGGCCTAAGCTCATCAGCCTATGTGAATGTGACGCTGCTGGACATCAATGATAACAGACCTACATTTTACCCGGTAAACTATGCGGTCAGTTTAAGCTCTCAGAGTGCACCTGCAACTTCTGTCATCAGAGTATCAGCCCATGACCCTGATGCAGGAGAGAACGGCAAAGTTACATATCGCACTGTGCCAGGGGGAGGATCTAACCTGTTTACTCTCAACAAGGATACAGGTGTGTGTGTGTGTATGTGTGTGTATGTGTTTGTGTGCGCGTGTGCGCGTGTGCGCGCATGTGCGAAGTGAGCAAGAGAGGCTCAGCATTTCATATCAACATTATATCTGCATGTAGAGGTCAAGAATAAATTGAATATTGAATTGAATTACAAGAAAAAGAGTTCAGTGCTTGGTATGGGTTATGGAGAAATATGTCAAGTGTTTCACTCAACTTGCAAAAACAATCAAAAGAATAAAGCCACTAAGAACAAAAGCAGAACTGGCAATTTTTACTGTCACATATATGCACAGACTGAGAGAAATGATCAAATTGAACTAAAATCCAGCTCTCCATAAAATTTCTTAATCTGATTTCTAGATTGGGCCGTGCTGCATATAAAATCAGATAACTACAGACATTTTTATATTTATTATTAAGTGCATTGAAGTTGTCGTTAAAACAGCTCGACAACTAACATATTTAATAAATATCTAATATCTAACTAGCCCTGTACAGAAAAATGACCAACTGTAGAAGTCCGCTGTTTACAACAGGCTTAAAGTATCCAAATTACCAGCATAAAACACACTTTGTGAATCATTCTGCAAAATAAGTGGTCTATGAGACAAGAAAACTGTCAAGATTTTAAATCATAACTGTCATCAGTTACATCACAACACAATGCCAATTCAAGTGGCAGAGAAAGATGGGTTCAAACTACTTTTTTAATAATTAAGACTCGAGATAAACCCTGCCAAAGTATTATTGTTGTTTATATAATTCCAGCAAATATTGATATATTAGATTTTGTCTTTATTGCACACCCCTAGATTATATACAGTATATTGCAACGATGCCTACACTCTACACAATTCTTTACTTTTCCATCTTCACTGAACTTAACTGTCGAACAAATGTCCAATGTTGATATGTGTAGAAAATCTAGAGATTATAGCTACATGAACAGTACCATGAATAATGTTTGTTTTTTAATGGCATTTCTTTTTATGTAGGGGTGATCTCTCTGTCCCGATCCTTGCATGGAAAGGCCAACTCTGTCATTGCAATGGTGATCACAGCAGTGGATGGAGGTGGGCTTACAGCGCCCGTTAATGCCAGAGTGAACATCAGTGTGGTGGCTGGCTCAGTAGCACCCCCCACCTTCGAGCAGGCACAGTATTTCTTTACTGTATCTGAGGATGTGCTGAGGGGTACACAAGTCGGTGTAGTACGTGCTAGCAGCAAAAACGGTGAGCATTCGTTATTAGGCAGCTTCAACCTGTAATTATACACATAAGGGAAGATATTTATTGTTCCTAATGCAGTATAGGTGAACAATTTTTAGTGCCTGAAACCTGCACTTGAAACTGTTAAAAAAATATCTGGCATGTGGAGCACATTAAGCACAATAAATGAATAACGTATTTTGTTGCTACTTCAGCATGGAATGGATCATTTGTTTATGATTTTTTGCTGAAGAGAATAAGGCTTTAAGAATTAGGCCATCCATATGACCATTTGTCCATCTTTACTGCCCCCTACCCTTACCTATCCAGTATCCTACCAACACGCATCAACCTACCAACCAAACTGTGTATTAAAGCTAATCAATCTACTCTCTTGTCTAGGAGCCACTAAGGACATCTCCTATACCATCTCTTCCGGTGATCCAGATGGCTATTTCACAGTGGACGCAGAAACAGGCGCTCTCCGCACCAGTCTACCACTGGACCACGAGACTTGGCCTTCACTGGAGCTAGAGGTCCAGGCAAGCAGTGGTTCCCCTCCAGTGTTTGCCCAGACACAGTTGCGCATCACTATTACCGACATCAACGATAATGCGCCCACCTTCTTGCCCTCATCATCGGAGTCTCTTCTGCTACCTGAAGTGACTAAAATGGGAACAGTAGTGTACCGGGTACATTCAGAGGACCGTGACTCCGGAGCCAATGGGCAGCTGAGCTTTGAGCTGCTCTCAACTGGAGGCCAGCGGACATTCAGTGTGGAGAGAAGCAGCGGTGAGATTCGGCTTATTGGAAGTCTTTCCTACGAGAGCATTCCTCGTTACGACCTGTTGGTGCTGGCCAAGGACAATGGAGCCCCTCAGCTCAGTGCCACATTCACACTTGTAGTGCATGTGGAAGCTGAAAACGACCAGGGTCCTGTGTTCGATACAGTGACCTATCGCGTAGAGCTGAAGGAAAACACACCACTGAACACTCGTTTCCTGCAAGTCCGTGCCCTCAGTAGGGATCAAGGTGAAAGTGGGGGATCCTCCTCAGGTTCCACGTCACTCTCCTACCACCTGCGAGCTGATGGGGATGCAGCAGGGTTTGGGGTAGTCCCAGACAGTGGGTGGCTGTTTGTAAAGAGTGCACTAGATAGGGAGGACAAGGACATATACCTGCTCACTGTACTGGCATCTTCGGGCAGCGGTCAGGTGAAGAAAACAGGCAGTGCTACCGTCAGGGTTTCTGTGACCGATGAGAATGATAACTCGCCACGATTTTCCCAGGAGAGGGTCTTCCTGGCAGTGAGGGAGAACCTGCCTGCAGGAACAGGGTTTGGGAGGGTCTCTGCCACTGACCGGGATGCTGGACTCAACAGCCGTCTCACTTATAAACTACTACACACAGATCGCTACTTTCAGATCAACTCTCAAACTGGTGAGCAGAAGAAGTTGATGTTTTGTTGGTATTTATCTGAATGTGTCATTTTCTGCCTCTTTCAGCTCAAAAGAATTGATTTGGTTTGCTATAGTGATGAGATTTATACAGATCTCAATTTACCGTACAGTATACATTTTTTATATACCATCAGACTGTAGCATAGCTGAAACAACTGTTTTTTTTTTTAATCACGTTGTTTGAAACAAGTATCAATGCTGCATAGAACAATATCCTGAACAGTAGCCTGCCTGTTATTTAAGTAGCATTACAGTCGGGAGAAACTCCATTGCTATGGTACATAAAAACAGAATTCAGTGATGGATAAAGAAAGTGAGGCCAGAGCTGCAAAAGACAAAACTTGATGAAGTGATCCTGACTGTAGAATAAGCCTCAAACCTGTATAAGTCATGATCAATCAAAAACGTAATTTATTAAAAACAAAAACAAGTAATTTAAAATAAAAACACAATGATAAACTGGGAAAATCGCCAACAAAGCTGATACAAATGTTTGGTCATACCACCCAGCATTAGCTTGCTAATGCTAACTGTAGGTGTGCATTAATACACAATACAGTCTACGATACATTTAGACTATAAGACTGCATGCTATGTGGTCGGGCTGTTGTTCCGTACATCGTATCATAAAAAGTACATGTTGTGTGGGATTTTGTGGTGTACAGATACTGACCAAATAGCCAAGATCAACGGGCACATATTGATTTTCAGTTTTTTTCTGTTTAAGATATCTGTAAAATATTGTTTCACTTTAAAGCTGCACATCCACACTTGTGTACACATTCGCTACCTTTCTCTCTCTTCCTCGTTCTTTTTCACTCACACGTATTTATGGAATAAGAAACTGTAACGAGTGCATTGGATGTGTTGCAAAGATTTTATATTCATGTTTTTTGATGTGCTGTGTTGCAATAATGCAGTTCTTCTTACTACACTTCTTCCTCAGCGTGTGTTAGCGTTCCCCAAAAATAGAAACTAGTTCTCAAATAGAAAAGAGTCAGCAGTTGTCCTGCAATCCATGCATAGCTCTTGTGTTGCAGAGCGCAGATCCAGTTAAAGTAATTGTGGTAAAATAAAAAGTGGTAAGACCTGGAGCTCATCATCTCTGTGCTTATAAGGAGCACAACGCCAGCCAGCCATTGCTCCTGCTGAAACCACATTTGATTACTAAAAGTTTATTCACCAGAGGCTGCTCTGCACTATAACAGCTAATGTATCTGATAAGGAAATATATGGGATAATTAGATTATAACCGTAATAATAAGGGTAATGACCTTATTGGATTGATTATTTATATGGAAGTGGCCACTGATCGACATTAGTTGCCATTTCAGTGACACACGAGGTTACATTTATACACAAGGTTATATCAAGGCTAGTCATATGTACACTTAAGCCAGTATTAATTTAGCGTAATCAATCAACCTAACACACATGTCCTTGGATTGTGAAAGGAAACCCACACAGACGGGAGGACATGCACCCACACAGCAAGGACCCAGGTCACTCCACCCTGGGACTGAATATTAATCTAACCACTGTGCCACCCCTATTGGACCATATCAATGGACGATATGCAGCATGCACCTGTATACAGCTAAGCTTGTCAATAGAGAGTAAAGTCATTGGCAATGTCATTCATTTCAATGTTCAACATAATTTTAAGTACAAAGGCAGGTGCTTTGTTACAGAGGTGTAGTTCATTCAGCATATTCTGTTCAGTCTTTCAGATCTCAGATTCACCTTACAGCACATTCTGTTTTTACTGCCAGTAACAACAAGGTTTTTCCAATAAGGCTGTAAAGCACAAGGTCCCTGCTGTGTCTCTCTCACATGCTCTCTCCTCTCCTTTCTCATTCTGGTCTATCCTTATGCCCTTCCAGGTGAGATTAGCACCAGAGCAGCACTAGATCGCGAGCACCAATCCAGCTACCAGCTGGTGGTGGTGGTCCAGGATGGAGGCACTCCTCCACGCAGTGCTACAGGAACTGCCCATATCACAGTGCTGGATGAAAACGACAACGCGCCAGTCTTCAGCCATGTGTTACCTGGCAGGGAAATGCTTATGAAAGTGAGACTTGATATTTTAGCCGTACAGCAAGGCCTTAGAAGCGTTAAATAAGTTTCATGTCAAAAATTGATTGTTTGTAGTAACACAGATACAGATAAAAGTGCATACTTCTTCAGTGGGATATGCAGGTTTTATTACTTTTTTTTTTACTATTGTGTACCTGTGTTTCAGGTGCAGGAGGGTCTGCCTGCTGGCTCGCTCCTCGGAACACTACAGGCTAAAGACCCTGATGAGGGAGAAAATGGCACAATCTTCTACTCGTTATTTGGTAACAAGCTCTCTGTTTCCTAATAGTTTCTCCCCAAAATGCAATCATTAGGATGATTGCATAAAATAATATGCTGAAAGGGGACACCCCAAAAGATCTTTTATAAAATGAAAATAATTGTAAATAGCTAGTCAGTGCATGTAGGACAAATCATATTTGTATTTATTTCTCTTCAAGCTGTGTTACATTCATTTAGGCCCATAGCCCTAATAACATGTATATGTATATACACAT
>JAUZST010013866.1:0-10837 GCA_034779995.1 Parotocinclus haroldoi
AGCACAACTGTTTCTATTTGTCCATGGAGCACTGTAAGCTCTCCTGCACGTTAAAAGCATATAAGGCTTGTCCGAGATCGCTCAAGATTACGTGTTTATTTTTTGCTTGCTCCACAAAGGGACACCTCATTTCCGGTTCAACTAAACGGCTGACGCTGTCAAGAGACGAGCCAGTTACGTGCGAACACGCATGCGTTAAAGTATGCACATGCGCAATATATGTAACGGTTAGTATTAAATGTGGGGTTAATAAACTGCACTCCACCAGTTTTAACTTTTTTAAAGTTTATTTTTGGAAAGTTTTATATATATACTTTATACTTAAAAAGTTCAAGCCTTGCCTAGCTTCTACACTTCTTTTAAAGTTATATATTAATATTAATAACCGACTGGTCAGATTAAACAAACATGCCCTATGTTACAAGACGGGACGTGCTATAATTTATGTAACGTACAAACAAGAACTACTGTTGCTTACGAACTTTGTTCATTGAAAAATAAATTTTCAACCAAGTTTTCGATACGATCTACAACACAGTGTATAGATGCTCAGAATGTGAAGCATAATACTGTAAAAAAACAAAAAACAAGTTCTTACTAAATTCCAGTCAATGATTGAATAACTTATCCAATGTGATCTGACACATTTTCTTCACGGACTGCACTTGAACAAAATCAAAAAAGTGGTGGGCGTGGTCACCTCCTGCTGGTTTTGTCAACACATTTTTTGGATTTCCTGACCTTTGATAAAAGCATAAAATCTTCGGGGATCCCAAGAATCCTCCCATATCTCGCTGACCCGCTTTGCAGTGGCTAAGTGACGACTTGTGGCTTCTTTTTCTTATTCTCTCTCACGTTCTTTGGTCCAATTAAACTGAAATTTGGTCCAAATAAGCAAATAAAATTACACATATATAAGATTTGTTTCGGTACTTTAGGATTTGGTCCGAATAAGTGGCTGGTCCCTTTAACCGGATTCAACTGTATATGTATAAAAAAAAGTACCACCACTTTATGTGTGTATATATATATATATATATATATGTATAATATGATAATATAGTACTAAAGACCTCATGAAATGGAATTAACATTTTTAAGAAGTCTAATTGTTTAAAGTTTCTCAGTCTTTAAATTAAGATTTTGTCTTTAAGTTAGATTCTTTAATGTTATCACACAAATGTTTTTTTACATTTCATCTTGATGATATAATATTTTTTTCTAATAAGTTTTGATAATACAATATTTTCCCCATTTTAATTTGTAAGGAGACGCTGTCATTCCAAACAAAATATTGCAACATGATAGCATTCCACAAATGCATGTTCAATATATTCACTTTCACTTTGACAGTTTGACAGAGCATTTGTTGCTCATTTGGACGGAAACAGCAAATATAATCTTTTAGGAAAAAATATGTACATACTATTTGAAATATACATTTTTTAATTTTATTAGCAATTATATATTTATATGGTCCACCAGTTTGAACTGTACACTGCACTGGTATAAAGTATGTGTATGATTCTTCAGTTAGGAGAACTTTTAAGTCCCCAGGTTATATATTCATGTTAGTAATACATTATTAAAAATCATATGATGTGTTAAAATATCATTTATTGCATCACAAAAAAGACATATGCAAAAAATAATCCAATTTATGATGTTTTAAACAACTATGCTTTGCTATCCAAAATTTCTCAGCTCTAATAAACCGATTGAAAGTGACTCCCACAGCATTATTTCTTACATATGATGGCTCCCAACACTACCGGCATTATCCCAGCAGCTAATTTGATTTGTACTGAATTATTTGAATGTAGCATTTGTTTACCTTGTAACCATGGAAAGAATCACTGACAGAGGAGCATGTTAGGCATAAGAGATAAGAGATAAGTTGGTCTCTGAAAATGTGAGAAATTGTATAGATGTATTCCTCTTTTGCTCATACCGAGCATCATTTTTATTTGCGTAATTACAACAGTATTTCACAAGAAAATTTAATTCTCATGAGTGGCTCGGTGAGTAGCACCGCTCCATCACAGCAAGACGGTCCTGCGTTCAATCCCAGGGTGGGGTAGGCTGGGTCTTTTTTGTGTGGAGTTTGCATGTCCTCCGTATGTTTGCGTGGGTTTACTCTGGGTACTCTGGTTTCCTCCCACAGTCCAAAGACGTGTTAGATTTATTGGTGTCTCTAAAGTAGCCCTTATCGTGTGACTGTGTTCCCTATGATGGATTGTCGCCCTGTCTAGGGTTATTTCTGCCCTTGTGCCAATTGCCAGGTGGGTATTGGCTGGCCCACGACCCCGTGTGGATTAAGCGGAAGATAATGAATCGACAGATGGATGAAACGCTCACATTATTTATATTGATCTTTTTATACTAGCTGTTGACTAAAGTACAGCAAAGTCCTGACCTAGCATCTTTTTCCCAAAAAAGTAAAAACTTTGACAACACATCCTTACCTACACAAATTATGCATTCGTAATACATGGCTCACAAAAAAAGTAGGGGATATTTTGAAACAAATATGAAAAGATTAAAAAAAAGAAGCATTTGATTTTTTCGATTAAACAAGATCAGAAAAGCAAGACAAAGAGTTGTTTGATTATACACGAGGTAATGGTGATTAAGTAGCAAGTGATATATGCATGGGCGTGATCAATGGCATGTGAAACTGCATGAGAGTGCCCCACATTGACTGTTCAGTAGAGTGTATGGTCACCCAAGAGTGCCAAAACACACTGACAGCGATGGGGCACGGACAGGATATCCCCTGATTTTTGTGATACAATATACTGCGAATTAGCAGTATACACACACAAATGAATATATATAAATTAGCTGTGTGTGTGTGTGTGTGTGTAAATATATGAAAAAAGAATTAATGGCAGGTTATGACTTAATTGACCAGTTCATTGCAATTCATCTGATCACGCTTTACAATCTAGAGTTGATGCAAAATGTCTCTATTAAAACTGATGCAGCAAACTTGGTAAAAAACAAAATGTGTGCTACTCTCAAAACTTTAGCCCGCAACTATACGTCTGTCTATATTGTATACACACACACACACACACACACACACACACACACACACACAAAGTTATACTAAAATGAGCACGACATTATTAAACCACAATGTAGGAACAAAATGTTTGTTGGCATTAACCTAGTTAGACTGTATAATGTTATAATGACATCCAATTGCTCCACTGCTGCTTTCATCCAGTGAAAATCCATCAACTGACAGAAGACAGCAACCTATTTAATGTCAGTCTCTTACATTCATTTACATAGACATGCACGCGGGAGAATTATGGCTTCATTTTATGGCTGCTTTAATCCGAACTGAGTTCACATTTAGTGAATACAATACTTAGTGAATTAGCACAAGAATGGCACCACATAGCCTCCAGTTACCCTTAAGGTCTACAGTGTAAAATGAAAAATAAATGCTGATTTGTTAAAGGATTAATACCTATCAGCTAAAATAATGCACCTGAACTTTCAGATAGAGACTTTATTCAAAAGCAGTAACTTTATGTCTTGCCATAAGGCAATAAAATCTATTAAAAAATGAAAACATACTGAGAAAAGTTCAAGAAGTAAACAGACTAGGTCTTACTTGAGAATAACTGATTAGAAAAGGACAAAGATTCTTACAGAATCTAGAAGACTGCCATTTTGACTTTAAGGTGAAGTAAAGATACATGAAACCGTTTCATTCAACTACAAGATTATCTACAGATTGAGGAAAATCACTCATACAGGTATCATTTTAAAGACAGATACAAAGGCATTTGCTAAAGCAGTAGTTAGTCCATTGTATGCCACCGCCTACAGATTTGCCTCTGCTAGATGTGCCTCGGGGGTTTCCTTTTCGTTCTTACTGCCTCAGGATACCACGACCCTTTCCAAAGGTAGTGTAAACAGTTCAGTCCTTAAGACCTCATTATCACTCAAAATTGGAGAACAGAAAAAATAAAAATGCAGAAGACAAAAATCCACATGGAAAAAAAAAAAAAAAATCTCCCGACCCACGGAAGGCTCATCATTAGGAAACTGAAGAAATAGGGTTCAAAGGGGAGCCCATTTGTGTCAGTACTTTATCCAACCATTGAAGAGGCCCATGCAGATGCACTTCTATCCAGCAGGGGGTGCTGGTGACATCCTGTCGGTGATATTCAGCACCCCAACCCTGAGGAGAGAGGAGGTGTTCAGTTCACACAAGTACAACTGTTCATAAGAGATTTACTGCTGTCAGATGGTTAAATAATACATTAACAAAATTATTGAGCAATTAATTTTATCCTAAAGAAATCCATTTCCATTAAGACAGAACTATATCAACGGTTTGACAGCTTAAGCTTGAACAGAATAGTTATTTTTTAAACATATCTTAAATTGCTGCAATACAACATTGAGTTTAAAAACAAAGCATGTTGACGCCATGTACACAACGTGATGAAGACTCCATACAGGTATCATCCAGGCCAGGCCTCACCCCAAATTGCTGGAGTTCAGATGATTCATTAGGTACATTTACTAATTCTGTTTCACATTTACATTTGGCCACATGTTAAGCCTCTTACGCAGAGTATCTTACCACCGATACAATCTTACAAAGTACATCCCAATTAATTGTGGGTTAAGGGTAGGAGTGGGCGACATGGCCCTAAAATAGTTTAACAATATTTTAGGGTACTTTTGCCATAACAATATATTTGGTGATATATTTCAACATACAATTTCAACCAAATAAGATTTTCTACTTTAAAATACCTGACCTCGCAGCATTTTTTACTTTCCTTGTGCTCAGCTACATGCTCCTGCTTAAGGTGGTGAAACATTCGACTTGTTACAGACCTTTACCATGGCTTACGTATCACTGTAGTTTGTTGTAAATCTAATATTTTGTACCAAAACCACCTCCACACTACCCTTTTTGGGACAAACTCCATCACCGCAGAACCCACTTTCTGCCATATCTGTTACTCTGCTTAGGAGTCACAAAATGGAAGCATGCCATTATCACAAAATTATAGCAGTATTATTGCGAACTGTGAGATATGGCACACCCCTAGTTTAACTCAATCGTTTTACTAAACAGTGTTGGTTTAGTAGTCCAGTCCCTTAACCATGACCACAGTCCACAATACTTCTTAGTGCTCAACACAGTATACAGAACGTTGGGAATTGTGTTTAAGGGAGCATTTGAGATACAGCTCTTAACTACAAATCCTTCACAGGATCAAGCAGCATGCCTGCAAATAATTGCAATAAATGAGGCAGAAAAACAGCGATACAAATTTAGAATTCAAGAGTAATAATAATACCTTTACGAAGCTCATGCGAATAGTACACATCTTGGTCAGTTCATACACAGCTTCAAAGCCGTGGTTAACAGACTGGGCAAGCAACTGGGCAAACTCTTGGTTGTTGAATATTTTAAGGCTACAGCCACTAGGGATCTTGCAGACGGTGGTGGGGTGGAAGCCGTGGGTGTAGTTGCAGTTCCTGCTCTGCACGAAAATGCTGGTATCACTCAGACACTCAGCATACACCTCCCCTCCAACATAATATAGATGAACACCTGAAACATAACAAAAAGACATCAGTTACATAGACACAGTGACTAGGACTGACAGGTTTGGTTCAAAGCCCAACTTCAAATGTTCTATACATTTTACCCATGAAATTTGAAGAAATTCCTATTTTAAATATAAAACTGAAAAAAAAAATACATGGCTATTACTGGGGTAAATATTAGATATTCAACTGATCACAAGCTCTTGACAGGGCTCCAACCAAATTTTTTACATGTCATCATTGTTTAGTTTTATTACGGCTTCCATTGCATTCCCGGTTTGGACAGCTATTAGAAAAGACTCTTTGGAATCGGAACAATGCATTGCTCATGCTTGTGGAAGAACATAGTAGTATAACCACATACATGTGAATTTAATGCGAACATGGTTGAATTGTTTTAATGAATTATTTCACACAGCACTTCTACATGTCTTGGTGTCATCAAAAATTAATAATGCTTCCTTTTAACTTTCCTTTTATTTCTATATTTTTTACTGACATTAGAAAATAGAGTGGATGAAGCACCAGTATGTAATTAAGGAATTATTTCAGGTACAGTAACTGAATACAGTCTGAATAGAAATTTACTCTAAATGTGTTTTATATTTTATATTTAATTTTATATGTAAATTAGATGATCTCTGAAATACGTGGGTGTTTAGTGTTTTTGTGTGCCACTAAAAGCAAAGTAGAATGCAAATTTTATCTTGGCCTGCTGACCAGAAATACAGGCCATGCCTGCAAATTGACTACAGAAGCTACAAAGTATTCCAGCATGCAGAGCCAGTTCTCTCTCCCCCCGCATGTAGTAATGGACATCTGAAAATATTTTTAAAAGCATCAGCCATGCTGATAATGACAACTTATAGCTATATGTTTTGGCTAGCCACTTATAACCTACCAAGAGTACATATTACTGCACTACAGCAAAGGCTTTCAGTAAACTAACAATGGTAACAGTTATGTTAGCATAAACGAAATCAATTTATTAAAATAAAACAAAAAACCTTCAGTGACAATTGTCTCAAGTTCTAATTAATAGCAGCGCAACACCCAGTATTAAATAGAAAACAGCATAAGCTTTTCGCCCGAATAATTTTTAAATGTTCGATAATACATGATTGGTTGCACCGGTTTATACAATGAGGCAATGAGGTGCAAATCAATTAAGGTAGTAAAGCAGAAAATGTCTTGGCTTATTTGAGGTCAGATTCCAGAAATATTTTGAAACGCAAAATGATATAATGACCACCAGTCATGCCACAGCTGCTTTTATCCAGTAGAGGACATCACATAACCACCTACAATGTCCTCCCAGTCATCTCTCCAGGTTTAAGCTCTTTTCACAGTGTTACCACTTACACTTACACACATTAGTGCATTTAATACCGCTTGAACCACTTCACAGACAGGCAACATTCAAACGCTGCCATTTACACAACATTGCATTTGTGGATCCCAGTAAATATATAACGTTTAAAAGGTTTTTTTTCTAACAATTCTCAAAAACAAAGTTTTTTTTTTAATACTGCATACACGTTTCTTGCATTTTCTGTACTAATTATATATTTTCATCATACCATTGCTAAAACAATGGCATATCTAATCTAATGGTGGGTTAAGACTTGTGCACAGTATTGAATCATAAAATAAATCTTACAAGACCACAGAAATTACACAGTTAACAGGTTAAGTAGAGTTGCACGTTACACCTACCTTTGCCAATATGGCGGCGGGTGTTTTCGATTGTGGAGTTGCGGTTGACGTTGGATAGCAGGCCCAGGCAAAAGCGGTTCTTGTTGTTGGATGGATCGGTAAAGCCATCTACCAGTACACTTGTGGATGATGCGTGATAAGCCTCACCAACACGGTTATTCAGTTCATAGTACACAATGGAGCACCAGTGACTGGGTTCCTCATACTCTACAGGCTGAACATCTGATGAAGGACAACAGATGTGCTTTAAAATCTCACCATTTCAGCCAGGCATGGATCAAATTACACTGCTCACAAAAATATTTCAAAATGAATAGAATAAGCAGCAAAAAAAAAAAAAAAAAAAAAAAAGCATTTGATCGTTTTTATTAAACAAGAACAAGCGGACAAGCAAACAACAAGCGGAAAAGTTGTTCTATAATGCAAGTCAGATGTAAAAACCACTTTTATTTAATGGGTGAAAATGCACTTCATATAAGGCTAAAAGTATCGAAAAGTTCCCTGATAAAGTGCATGTCCTGCAATTTTTCAGCCCTTGCAGTGAACCTGCAACACCATTTGCCTGAATGAGAAACTTGGAAAACCAAATCTTGAAGCTGGTCAAACACAAAGCATTGGAAACCACGCTTGGAACATCTCAAAGCATGATTAGCAGATTATGGAATCACGTTTAAAAGACAGGAACAGAACTAAGAAAGCTAGGACAGGGTCGCTCCATCTGCAACAACAGCAAGAGATGCCCGCTACCTGAGCTTTTCCAAGAAGTAGCAGATGCAACAATCTAACAGCGTAGCAAAGAGAGTTTCTTGCTGCCACTGCACGATGGATATGCAAGCAGACCATATGAAATAAGCATCTTCATTGGACCAGTGATAAGTGGTCAACTGTCCTCTTCTCTGATGAGTCACTGTTCAGTTTTCAGCCTGACAATCGTCGTTTCCTGAACAAGGAATATGAGCTAACCCAAGTTATGTGCAAGAAAGCAAATCCCTAGGTAGACCCAGACAACTTTCTTTTCATAGATGAAAATTCAATGCCCCATTGTGCCCATCTCATCAACAACATGCTACAGGAGGCAGGAATCAAATGCTTTCCTTAACGTTCTCCAAGCCCGAATCCCATTAAACATACTTGGGCTGTACTGGGAAGACGTCTGGCAAACCGTCCAATGCCTCCCACAACACTTCTTAAACTGGAAGTTGCCCTACAGCAAGAGTGACCGAGGATTCCACAAAAACCGCTGCACAATCTGATCCTGTCCATGCCCCATCGCTGTCAGTGTGTTTTGGGTGACCATACACCCTACTAAACAGTCAATGTGTGGCACTCTTCCAGTTTGACCTACTTCTGTTCACCCCCATGAATATATCACTTGCTACGCAATAATGACAACTGAGTTTGCAACAACTTTCTTTGACTTTTTGATTTGCTATTCTGATGGTCAAATGCTATTGAAAATAAAATGCTATTTTTTTTAATCGCTTCATATTCATTTTGAAATATTTATAATATAAATATATTAGTAACATAAAAAAATACATTTACAACAAAAATATGCAAATATGACCCAATATCAACGTGGCCACACTGTCATACTGATTCTGAGAACATGATTAACTTGTGTTGTGGCAACCTTACCTCCCCTGGGCATGTTTGCAGGTACCATGCTGCTGCTAGTCTCCATGGGCTTAGAGCCATCCTGACCCATCCCATCCTCTGGAGGCATGTAGGCAGGGGGAGGGGTGTCAGCTGGAAACCAGATACCACAAAGAAAAGGGTTAGAAAACGATCAAAAAAAAAAAAAAAAAAAAAAGGTTTAATCACACATCAGCGTGTGGCAATGGAGCCATTAACCATTCTACATTTTATGAACAGCTTTTGGCTTCCTATTTTACAATTCATCAGAATCCATTTCAAACCAATCCATCAGCCATCACTTTCTAAAAGGAGCTATAGTGCTTGTGTAAAATGATTCAGCTGTCATTTCAATGCAGATGTGCACTACTAGCATATCCCATTGATTCCGCTAACAATTTACTAATCGCACATAGAAATGCATGTGTATATACAAGCAGAATTTTGTTTGCTATATAGTAGAGAAACCTCAAAACTATATCTATTAAAGTGTTATTATTGAAATTAATAAATGCAGAATGTTCCTGAATACTGTCAAATGTTTCAGGATACACTAAGCTAAACAAGCATTTTGTTTTAATAGCTACACAGAGGTGTGCTAAGTTTATAATCTGTTTTTGAACAGAATGTTGCCGTTGGACAAACCGTGCTTGAGCAACAAATGCTTGAATTTCGAGCACAAAACCAATGAAAGCCCTTATATGGCATTTAAACAGTACTTGTGCATTTGCCTTTCTGTATGCGCACTTTGCCCACACTCATGAGTGCCATTAAAGTTACTGCTTAAAGAACATGCATGTGGCTTTCTACCAGCTGCTTCAAGGGAGGGTTTAATAAGGGTTTTTAAAAAAATTGTAGAACAGGTATTAATTATTGGAAGCAATAAAGTGGGAACTACCAGTACCAAGAGACTGAAGAATTATTCATATAGTTACTTAAATTAAAAAGGGACAGTATCCTCATCCACAAGCCTACCACTGCAGGGACCAAGATTCTAGCTCTGATCATGCCTTGCAGTCAGTTTGGTCATCACATGCAGACAATTAGCTGTGTCCACTTGGGGGTCATCCCCAGTGCAACAACAGGGACCCCTGTCAAACATGCAATGGACAGGA
The DNA here is from genome assembly GCA_034779995.1 of Parotocinclus haroldoi. Classification (NCBI taxonomy): domain Eukaryota; kingdom Metazoa; phylum Chordata; class Actinopteri; order Siluriformes; family Loricariidae; genus Parotocinclus; species Parotocinclus haroldoi. The sequence goes on from JAUZST010013866.1 coordinate 10,059, forward strand.
GATCCCTCCTAGGGCATGCTTATGCCTGCACCAGTTTTACCAGAGATGGACACCACAGTACCAGCAACTAAATAAAAAACTAAAAAATAAAAAGATGGTGGCGGTCATGGGGGATATGGCTGTTCATTTGCTTCTTTCATTCACCAACTTTTCACTAGTTTTTCCCCTTTTAAAAAACAAACAAAACAGCCAAACAAAAAGCAATAACAACACACCAATAATAAAATACCTAAATAAACAAATCACAGTGTACTCAATCACCATTATATTCTATGGGTCATGTTAACATGACTGTCAAATTTAGCACATGTATCATCATCATGTATCATCATAAAACTTTATTTTAAAAAGAAAAACAAAGACCACAGTATAGGCACCGATTAAAAAAAATAGAATTAATAAAAAGTAAATATGTATTATTTATTATATCACTTCTGAACTGTTGAAAATACCTGGCATTTGGAAGGGGCTGGAGGGACCCGAGCTGGCAGGGGAATTGGGGTATGTGCTGCTGCTGGCAGGAGACGGTGGATAAGGTGAATTTGGAGAGATGGGGAAGGATTGTTGCTGAAAAGAATCAGGATAGGTGGCATTATGAGGCATGTGCGGCTCGTTGTGGCTCAAGTTCCGGAATTGCACCAAAAGGCTGTGCTGGGGGTTGAACTCACTGTGTCTGGGCACCAACACAGGAGGAAGAACTAAAGATAACACACACACACACACACACACACACACACACACACACACACACACACACACACACACACACACACACACAC
>JAUZST010013867.1:0-10837 GCA_034779995.1 Parotocinclus haroldoi
ACCTTTGATAAAAGCATAAATTCTCCCGGGGATCCCAAAAATCCTCCCATATCTCACTGATCCACTTTGCATCCGCTAGATGGCGACTTGTGGCTTCTTTTTCTTATTCGCTCTCACAGTCTTTGGTCCGATTAAACGAATAAAATTACACGTATATAATAGGGCTTGTTTCTGTACTTTAGGATTTGGTCCGAATAAGCGGCTGGTCCCATTAACTGGATTCGACTGTATGTCTGTGTGTATATATATATATATATATATATATATATATATATATAAATCTTAGGTTATATAAACGAAAAGTGTTATTAATAATTAACTTACTCAAACTAAAGCAATGGAAGCAAATGGAGATGATTCCTGTTTGCTTTCTTCTGACAAACCAAATTAGAAATCACCACAAAGTCAACAAAATATAACCACAACCACAAAGCGGCGTAGTAATAAATCCAGATTTTGCAGACACGGAAAGGTTGAGCAAGCAGGTGAAAGTTTAGGCTTGCAATCTTGACATTGGATTATTAAAAATCAAATGTGTTCATTGGTAGGACCCTGAACGAGAAGAGCAGTATTAGTTTTTCTCTGTAAGCCAATAGTTTGGAAAGAAAGGACTGATTTTTTTCTTTCTAAATGGATTGGTAACACAATAGAAAAACATTCTGGTTATAATTAACGGCATCCCGGACAAACCCACTGGACTCGGCTGGGCTAAACAATCATTTCCAATTCCGCCTTACCCCAAGACCGAGTCCAAATGATTGCGAGACCAAAACAACACAGGTCGAGACTGGTTTCAAGTTTTTCAACTAAGCTTTGTACATTTTTGTATATGCATTATCAGGTAAATATAGAATATGCACAAGTTCCAATTTGCTGTGTATTACTTTGCGTTGTACGTACAGAAACTTACAGTAGCTGTGTCTTTTGCAACGTACTTTTCCTTTGTCCTTCCATGTCACTTCCATGTCTTCTTGCCCAGCAAGGAACGACCACAAGATCACTGGGTGATGAACCATTCTCAGCGCAGGATTGCCACTAACGGTATGAATGATACATGGAAATATGTTGAGTACATTACAGGTCTTAGCATTTTAGGCTTTTTAGTCAGCTTTACTTGGTCACTCAATAAAGCATTTCCTTATCCAGATCGACTTACAATATAGGGCCTTGCTCAGGGACCCAACTGTGGCAAAGGAACCCTGGACCTTCTGGTCCATAGTCCAGTACCTTAACCACTAGGCCACCACAGTTATACAGGACACACCTATACAGTTATAGCTATACAGGTACAGATTGTAGATGTATAGTAACAGATTCTTTAATTCCATTCACAATCTGTGTCGGTGATCCTCTAGCTCTTCATCATTGCTAGTTTCTGATGACCACTCTGGGACAGGAACCCATTTGAGATACCAGTTGACCTAATGCAGGTCTTTGGAATGGAGGAAAGTGAATGAATGAAATCTACACAGTCAAGGGGAGAACATACAAACCCCCCAAAAGACTATACATAGTTAAAGTATTGCATTACTACAGTGACCAGATTCAATTCCCAGTGGTTCGTTCCGGTTGGTCTACAGGAAAGTCTGACTGTTAGAAACATACTTTTAGACGCAGCAGGCACTCCTGGACTGACAATAGTCCACCAACCACCAAGCATCCAGCCAGAAGCATCCTGTGGAAAGTGTCCAGCGCAAAAAAAAAATCATGCAGCAGCACTGCTATGTCTGTTCTTCTCAACACGCACTAGCAGTAACATCAGTGTCACTGAAGTGCTCAGAATGATCCACCACTGTGGGGGTTCTGACCACAGATGCACTACAGTGTGAAATTGGACTATAAAGGGTTTCTACATGGTAAGTACAGCTGATAAAAAGGATAATGGGGGTCAAAACAAGAAGGTGGGCGTCTTTCACTGCTGTCATTTCCACATCTTTATGAGTCCCACTAAATAATCCGTAACCCTAGAACCCAACCACCACTGTTTGCGGAAATTTCATCTTATATTATTGGTTTGGTAACTCAGTATAAGGGCATGAAGCAGGGACGCTATAAACAGCAGAACTCTTTCCTAATGCCATGCCATCACCACATGGTACAGCATCTGCAAGCAATCCTGTTTGGAAGATACAAAAAAAAAAAAAAAAAAAATCAGCAGTTTAAATCAATATCGTATTTCAATACACAAACTGCAGTGCCGTTTCTTCTCTGGGACTTTCATTCCATATGTAGACCATGGAAAAGTAAGAATCTTTAGCAGCTTATATTACATAATTAGGTGTCTTTATTGATTGCATTCCAAATACAATTTTTCCCATTCATTTGTTACAAGCATTTGGAAAGATATAATGCTGTTTTGTGCTATTAACAGCTAATAATAAACATCTATGTCTATATAAAATAATAAAAAAAACAACTTTGAAACAGTAGTCACGTCGACCTTGAACAAAAAAGTTCGGCAATCACCAAGAAACCGAGACTAAAGAGTCAATCAATCATGTCCACTGTATACTAATCATAAATTATTTCACAATACTAAGCCATACAATGACCCCAATACAAAATCTCTGATTTTTTTTTTTTACACAATATAAGGAAATATATATATTGCAACATTGTTTAAATTCCAAATTAAAATTCCAAATACATCAAGAAGATAACATTCTGTTAGCGATTACATATTAAATTATTACTTTTGTTATGGAGCCTACGAAACATGTGCACTACGTGGCCAAATAATTGTGGACACCCTTTCTAGTGAGCGCCCTCACCCGCTTTAAGTTGCACCCATTCCAAATGCCAGGATGAACTAGATAACTCCACCCTGCATCCAAAGTGCTCCATCCAATCCATTTGAGATGAGGTGGGGCGGCGATCATCCAACGTCCTGACCTCGTGGGCGCTCTTCGCAGCAAATCCTCATAGCAATGCTCCTTCACTGGACAGAAGAAACAGTTACTCCAACAGAGGAAATACAAACCATTTTGATACCCTCGATTTCAGAAGAAATGATGAACGGCCAGGAGTTCAAATACTTTGATCCACGTTGTGTAGATCTCCGATAATTGTCCAAAGCGCTAAAAATGAGAGATTATTGTCTTAGGGGTGAAATATTTAACAATCCGGGCAGTTGATGATGAAAAAGGGCATCTGGGGTAACCACCGAGTCAAACATCCCATCTGTGCAAAGAAGCATCATGGTTTCAACAGCTGTATCAAGAAACCTCAAACAGGTAAAGACCAGGGAAATGGTCCTTCGCGTGAAGCTTAAGATGACAAAGAAAACATCAATAAAAGGATGGTCAGGTCAGTTTCCAGATCTCAACCCTACAGATATGCTGAAATGAATAAATCATGCTAGAAATTCCATGTAATTCCAAAGATCACCATATGTTATGTGTGGATGGTGGTTCAACCAGCTGTACCAGCAAGACTATATGATTTCACTACATAAACCAGGACCAAACCAGCACTGACGATCATAAACCAACTTAGAACTCGTGTGGTCTTGCTTATTGTCCAGCATACACAAACACAGTACATGCTGCCTTTCAGTTGGGTTGCACAGAGGCACCAAAAACCATTACTGCTGTTCTAACAATCACGTTCTACAATTAATGCGTTTGCAAGCTGCACTAAACACTAACCATATGATTACGTTTGATAAATCGGCGTTAAAAAACGACTACACATAACGTTATTCGTGAGACAGTGTGTGTGAATGCATGCCAGGAGATTTGCTGCCCTCTGTTGGTCAATACTGTTTAATACCACGCCGCCATTTCCTAGCTACTCTGCTCCAAAAGATCAGTGGACATTTCATTATTTTATTATATTTAATGAGCAGTGTGCAGCGTTTTCTATATATATTTCCATAAACCCATTTCTTCCAAAAACGAATCTTTGCCCTTGTTGAAATTAAACGAGCTATTACTGTTTCCTTAACATTTCTTTCATTGGGCAAATCAGAAACCCTATATTAAACACAGAGGTTAGCTTATGTTAGCACAGCTTAAGCACATTTGAAGTCTTCAAAGCATAAAATAATAGGAGAAACATGGCTTACCCAAATACGGGTGGTTGAGACAGGTTTACGCTCTCTTGTGGCAAGACCCAGTGTCTGATCAGACCAGCCTGTAATTATTTATACATCTGTTCGAGACAGACACTTCTCTGGTTGCCTAACGTTATTAATTTTGTCTGAGTATACTCTGCAAACAGAGGGGTAACAGCCGTGCCCCTCTAAATCCAACGGGTACCCCAGTCTGACGAGCAGAAACCTAGACCTGGTATACCAACGTGAAAGTGTCTCTCTCAGTTTATTCCATAAGCCTTCACATGTTGTTCAGTAAATAAATTAATTTGGCGTCTGTAGCACTTTATCTTAGTAACAGCAGAAAAAAAACAACAACATATAGTCTATATTCTCAAGTTTAAATCGTAGAACCATTATGGGATTTTAGGGGTGCAATTCGTTACTCCACATGTTTAGTTTAGTAAACATTCAGAGTCAAGATTACTTTAAGTTCATCATCCAGAAACGATTTGTTTGTTATGAATCTTTTAAATGATCAAATGTTCATCCTTTACTCTAATTCGAATAGAAATCGATGACATTTTTTAAAAATTAAAAACAAACGAACCCCCTAATAAATGTCGTGCTTGAACGTTTTTTCAGTGCCTCACCTATCACCTGTCAGATCATCATTACTAAGGATGTACTACGGATGAGTACTAAATGGGAACAATTCATATATTACAGGAAAATGCATAAAACAACACAAAACAGATTTCTTTTCAAATGGTCCATGTACAAACCAACAGAAAAAAAAAAAAATCAGTTCTTTGATGTAAACGCTTCCAAAAACTTAAATTTTCCGGTTTTACGTGCACATTTCGCCGCACCAATTTGCCCCTTATTCCTTGCAGAATTGTCCATCTGTGCTCACATTGTGTATTTAGGGTTGTTGTGTTGGAAGGTGAGCCCCCTGCCCGTCGTCAGCTGTCTAGCAGATGGCTGCAGGTTCCTCAGGAATGTAGGTGTTCTTGGCATCACCCGATTCCCTTTCAATACGGACCAGCTGCTCAGACACCCCTGGAGACAAAGGCACACGATATAAAGTTACCTCCACATTGGTGTATCCTGGGTGGCATTTATTTTGAAGGTTCGTTGCCAAACCGTTCAAAAACCATTCTTAGTCTGATAAGTACATGGCATTAGAAGACCTGTGGTGCGAGATCTTTCTTGGTACCCTTGTGTAAAGCCCTAATTCTATCTAGTAAACCATTGCCAGTATCCTCCTGGCTTGGTCAACCAATGTAGCGGTATAACCCAACTTGGGCAAGGTGTTATTGATGCCATAGACATTCCAATTGTCAATGATGCTTTGAAATGGTCCTATAAAATCTTTTTTTTTTTAATCCTAACTTTTAATACAAGGTTATCCGTAAGCCTCGACAGCCACAAGATCAACTCACGGCCAGATTATTTAGGAGAATTACTAATTACATTTACGTCATTTAGCAAACGCTTTGATCCAGAGCGAGATACAATTGATGCAGTCTCCCAATCCAAGCAATTGTGGGTTAAGGGCCTCACTCAGGGACCCAACTGTGGCACATATGGGATGTGAACCCTGGATGAACCTTCTGGTCTATAGTCCAGTCCCAATTACTGTACTGACTTCGCCTTTAATGCTCAGATATTCGTTTTCTTTAGGAGTTTCCAAAAGCACCTACCGTGCAAACAGGTCCTGCAACACCTTGACCCCCTAGGGCCAGGACTCATGCACTCTTCGGTCACTGTATCCGCCCCACCTGTCAGTGGACAAGCAGCTTCCTGACAAACAAGAAACTCCAGAGAAGATACACTGATATAAATACAATACCAGAAAGTGCTCACCAGTGCTGCGTCCCCTCTCCAGTCTTCCAATGAGCAAGCTGGTAAATTCCTGAAGTATGAAGATGACACCACTGTCATGGTGACAAGGCTGCATATTGGTGGATGGTTGAGGTTTTAAACGCTCTTGAAGCCTGAACAACTTGGGGCTGAAAAGACTGTGGACTTGTGTCAGGAAGAGCGTCCAAATTTTTGGGAGCTACCATTTCAAGAGTTGAAGACCAACATCAGCTCCTCAAAATGATGTCCTTCCTGCAGCAGTCGATCCAATTGTACATCGCAGTCATGTAATCCAGCCTTTGCACGTTCTACACTGTCTTGTCTAGAACAGCCACAAAGCAGAACAGGAACAGGCCCCAGTAAACAGCACAAATAATCAAGGGCCTTCCTCTGGACACCCCTAAGATCTTCACGAACCAGAAAGCAGGCCGGCGAAAAGCAATACCATTTCCTTACACCCTCTGGTAATCAATATTTAACTCCGAACATCACTCCAATGACAGGTTTCCTTTTAGGAAGCTGATGAAAATCACTTCCTATCCGCAGTGGAAATTCAACATGCTTCCCATGTTCACTACACACTAAATAAGGCGAGTAAGGCTTTTTTTTTTTTTTAAACGTTGCAGCTCTGGTTTCAATCGATTCCTACAGGGTTACCACAGACCACCATCCTGATCTAGGCTAGGTAAATATCAAAAGACACTAACAGCTACAATTCTCCATCGTTTCTGCCCGTCAGTTGGGTTCCAGTTCCCCAGGCTATCATCTTTGTCTGGTGATTGGGTGCCCGGTGACAAGAACTTTGGCTCACAGCTAACATTCCAGTTCATCTCACATGTGTGGTAGGGGGAGGACTGTGTGACCAGCTGCGTCAAATTTGGAAAACTATTCCTTTCAGGAATTGAAAAGACGGAAAACACATGGAAGTGTCACATTTGGAAACACCGGGGTTGTCAGAACAAGCCAATCCTCTGCCACCGTTTGTCCCCAGGGATTCCAGCCTGTGCTCCTCATGCAGTAAAGCTGTTAGGAAAAAGCGTTTCTGAAATAACAGATCCCCGATTAGGTCAAAAGGTAAGTGCATTTACTCAATTCGATAACTGCAGAAAACGAGATGGTCAGTAAGCCAAACCAGTAAATATGCACTTGTGAAACCAGATAATGGGAAACCACCAGATCTACACGATGTGTAGTAATAATAACAACAATAATTCAATTTCCTACAAACAACAAGAGGATAGTTCCAACTTGAATGTTATAATAAAGTTCTTCATTTTCTCTCTCTCAATGTTCTAATCGCTGTTCAACAGGGACTGTGTTTAATGCAAGGGTTGCCAGGACCTGCAAGAAAATCTCAACAGGTCCGTTTGTTAGTTTCTTTGAAGTTGCCATCATCAGCAATGGTCATTTTAGGGAAGCCTAGCGGTTAAGGTACTGGACTCTGGACCAGAAGGTTCAGGGTTCAAATCCCACCTCTGCCAAGTTGCCACAGTTGGGCCCTTGAGCAAGGCCCTTAACCCACAATAGCTGGGATTGTAAAACTGAGTTGCTCTGAATAAGGGTGTCTGCTAAAAGCTGGAAACGTACATTTTGTGGAAACAAGGTTACATCAAGACCATTTTTACTGCTGAAAAAAATTGGGGGACATTTCAAAATGAACAAGACGACATTGAAGCATTTTGATTTTATAACATTAAACCAAAATCATAAGAAAAGCACATCAAATCAAATCAAGTTGATCACTTGTGTAAATTAGATGATGGTAATTGAGTAGCAAGTGATATTTATGGGATGAACAATAGCCTGTTAAACTGGATGAGGGGTCATTGACTGTTCAGTAGGGTGTATGGTCACCCAAGAGTCCCAAAACGGACAGACCGTGATGGGGCATGGACAGGATCGGATGGTCCGACAGTTCTTGTGGGATCCTCTGCCACCCTTGCTCCAGGGCAACTTCCACCAAGAGGCATTGTGGGAGGCATTGGGCAGCTTGCCAGACGTCTTCCCATGGAAGAGGACCGCTGACCGCTCCTCACAGGTCCATTGACGATACTCATCAGCCCACCTCTGGGTTCAGAAGATTATGGAATGCATACCTCTGGGCACCGTACATTGCAGTCCAACACAATGGAGCCGATTTCATAAGGTCCGGGTGCATATCCGTCGTCCAGTGGCAGCAAGAAACTGTACCCACAACTCTGTTGCATTGCTGCGCCTGCTGCTTCTTTCAAATAAGGTCATCTCTTGCTGTGGTGGCAGATGGGCGACCCGGTCCTAGTCTTCCTTGTACAGGTCCAGACTCTCTAACGAGATTCCCCAGCCGGCTAAGCGCGCTTTGGGATGTTCCAAGTGCCCTTGCCACTGTTGCCTGTGTTTGAGCAGCTTAAGGACGTCCCATAGCTCTCCGAGCTTCACATCCAGGCAAATCATGTCACAGGCATGTGCACTTTCAATATCAGGAAACGTTCACCTACTTCAGCCTTTTATATAGTGCATTCTCACCAATTAAATACGCATTGTTTTTGCATCTCATTTGCATTACTGAACAACTTTCTTTGACTTTTCGTTTGCTTTTCTGATGCCCTTATTTAATAAACAAAAAATTACATTCTTAATCTATTCCTATTAATTTTGAAATATCCACTTATTTTGTGAGCAGTGCGCGCATGCGGCCTGTGAGATGACGCTACTGCCCACTGAGCCACACAGGTCTACGTTAATACGCCTAATACGCCATGCTTTGCATGCATAGGCAGGTTGAAAAAAACCCCAATTGAAATCAGACCAGTAATGAAACGCCTGCACTAAGAAATTTGATTCCTAAACTCCAGTCCAGCTCCATCAGAACTGCAAAAAAAAATATATACACAATATATACATACATGTACACACACACACACCAAGTCAACGCAAACACCAAGTCAACGCAAACACATTCAGTAACAAAGTAACAGTTGCAGAAATATACGTGCAACAAAACCTGCATGACTCCATCTCCAGGTTCAATAAAATCAAGTTTTTTAAAAAAAAATTTCAGGTCAAAAGTGCTAAACCAGCACGTCATTACGGTGTGACAAGAGTCCAGCACAATCCAAAACCAGTCATTTAACTAGCAATTCATATCAGCTTCCTGCAGATTGATGAGACCGCTGGCCAACTGCCCAGACCCCATACAGAAAAGGTAGAAACAACCATTTAATATTTGAGACCAGAAGCGAGCGCCGACGATCAGAAAATCCCCGTAACCCGCGCAGGAATCCGGCAGGACGTGCTTGTCACGTCGGTGAACGCTTCATTCTGCTCCCAGACAAAACTCGACCACTTTGCGTACTTTTAGCAGCTTTTTATTCTGATCAGCGTCAGAAGTTATGCAGGACCCCTTTAAATGCACCAACATTAACATACTACAGGAACGGTGGGTGGAGCACGCAGGCAGCTACCGATGAAAAAGGTTCAAAAGGGAAGGACCAGGCGATTTGGGACACGGGTTGCTTAGCCAAACACGGGGAAATGAAACACATGTTGTGCTGAGTATACCACATTTATTTTCATGAACTGAGTAATAGAAAGAGGGCCCTCGGCCCAAACTGATGCCGACTTAAGAAACAGAAGAAAAAATGGATGACAGAAAAATTGCCCATTGCAATTTTTTTTTTTCAACTTGAAGGAGGGAAAGGAGGAAAAGTTTTTCATAACCACAGCCCTGGACTTGCACGCCATAAAAAAAAAAATGACTAAAGACAAACGTAACAATGCTGATACCTGCTTTAATTGCCCTGGGAACAACCCCCACCCCCCCCACCCCGCAATCACCAGGACTGAAACCAAAAAGTCTGAATAGTCGCCTAATAATGACTCAATAGTATAAGGGAGGGATCGGGACATTTTCCTTTTTCTGAAAGGACACCAAGAGTTTGCTATAGATTTACCCAAAATGCACCATCCACTGAAAAGGCCACTCCGACTGTGCACCCTGGTGAGTATTTCCATTAAAATGGGGAGGAGTTCACAAAAAGGAGAAAAAAAAAAAAAAAAAAAAAAAAAAAGGGGAACGAAAAAAACTCCCATTGCAGACCGGGCTCTCGAATCTCCGATACTAAAAGAATCCGTCTAGACTTTAGTGAGGAGGCAGCAGTGCCTTGCTCTTCGACTGTAAAAGCAAAACGTTTAAAAAAGAAAGAAAGAACAGAAAAAAAAGGAATAGGGAGAACAAAAGACGAGGCAGGCAGTGAAAGGGGAATGGGATGGAAAACAGGAGAGAAAAATGATCACCTATGAATCCTACAGAATTAAGTCATAGTCCTATGAATAATTGTTTCGTTTTCCTTTTACTACAAGTTCAAAGTAAGTCTTTTAAGTCAACAGAAATCAAGAGAAGAGTCTTCGTTTAGTTTTTTTTTTTTTTTTTTTCCTTTCAGGTTTTTCTTTGCTTTAAATCCTCGGTAAAGTCTTTCCCCCAGTATAATCAGCGAAAAGATCTGGATGTATGATTAGCGACAGCAGGACCACGCCAGTCTTTTTCCCCCAAACAAGTGGCTTTTACTTAACACGTCCTTGACGATCCTGGAGAAAAACCAGAGAGAGGAAAATGAGTATGCAAAGAAAACAAAGCATTACAAATACTACTGTGTACACCAATATCTGTTCAATTAGACAAGTGATTTTCTTTGCTTTATTATTCTGAGTGCAAAAAAAATATAAATAAGTGATTAGGGCTGTACCGATCCGATATTCTCTATCGTATCGACCTTATATTTGGCACTTATTTGGAGATCGGATGGGGAAATACAGTTTGATCTAATATCTTTCCTATCACGTTTACGCTTCAGTACAATTTGGACGACTCTGCAAACAGAGGTGTGTCACGTGAGCAATAGCTGGAACTCGAGTTAAAACTGCTAGCTAGCAGCGTGGTCATCATGTCAGCTGTGTGGAGTT
>JAUZST010013868.1:0-10837 GCA_034779995.1 Parotocinclus haroldoi
GTAGAGCAGTGAGACGTCTTGCCTTAGTAATATGCTAGGCTGTTTGACACCGAAATGTTAGTTTCAGGGAAATTTGACACACAACTTTCAGATTAACATTCAAATAATAAAACAAATAGGGTACAACAGGACAAGCTTTCAATAAACTAGCAAGATCTGGAAGCCAGGGTTTATTCTTAAATTCCACCTCACTGCGACTCCCAAGTTGAGGGGCAATTCTGATGCAGGCCAGGGGTGCCCCTGTCACTACTAGATAGGGCATTGCTGGTGCAGTCAATAAGGGACTGGACTGTTGACCAAAAGGTTGAGTGTTAGAACCATCGGTTGCCTGGATTGTATCTTCTAATATGTGGCTCTGGATTTTGTAAGTTTGTATATGATGCTGTAAGTCTGTATGTCTAGACCCTGGTTATGTATATGCCCACAATATCCCTGTCTGTCTGTCTGTCTGTCTGTCATGTGTCTGCATGAAGGTGTACTGACTACAAATAATGGATTATTCTATATTCGGCTCCTCTTTCACATTGTATGATTCATAAACTATTTGTGTACTTATATGTATAGATACTGTATATATAGGTTATAGACACCTTTAAGGTTAGTATCCAACAATATATAAATGCCGAGGTTGTTACAGAACAATGATCAAGGAATGTTTATGTGCAAAAACTATGCAAAATTCTCCACGGTGGTCCAAGACTGTACAAAAAAATCTGTCAGGTACAAATTTATCAAACTCAAGAAAAAGATGACCCGTACTGAGTTTTATGATTTGTACACAACCACAACAGGAGTCTTTCAACATCCCCCAAAGACTAATAACTATTAGTTTGGCTATAATCTAGGTATTAGAGCAGTGACCAAAGTTGCAGCCAGGAAAAATTTCCTTCACAGCTAATCATAATGCTTCCATCCTGCACTCTGTGAGAGCAGTTACATACATTTTGTATTTAGGCAGTTCCAGCCTTCCTTCTGAGTCTGAAATCTGGAAAACCATCAGACTGAAAATCTACAAACTGGGCACACAATATACACAGCTCACACAATGAGGAGATATTTCAAAATGAATAGGAAGAATATCCCATAAGAACCGCTGGATAATCTGATCATGTCTGTGCTCCAGCACTGTCAGTGTGTTCTGGCACTCCTGGGTGATCATACACCCTACTGAACAGTCAATGTGGAGGCACTCTGGTCCAGTTTGACATGCTCCTGTTCATCCTCATGAATATATCACTTACTACTCAATCACCATCATTGAGTTTGCATCTCATTTGCATAATTGAACAACTTTCTTTTACTTTTCATTTGCTTTTCTGCTTATTTTTTAATCGCTTCATATTCATTTTGAAATATCCCCTCATTTTTGGTTATAATAAAAGGTGCCTTGTTTTGCCTTGGTCACACTTCAAAAATATATACGGACTGTCTTTTATCAAACTATCGTAAGAGAATTTAATCAAATTATGAATAAAGTGCATCGTTACTACCAACATGAAAGAGGTCATAGGTAAAAAAAAAGTTCTGATAAAGGAAGACAAATGTCATTCTATGTCATTCACAGCTGTTAATAAAGAATTGCTCTGGTAATTTCTCTTGGATTCTGCATCAAAGTCAACTTTAGAAGGGGTCCTGATTTAAAACCATGATTCTGTAACAGAATTTGTCCTTTTACCCACGTGTCCCATAAAAATTGTTTCTGCACTATGTGAAGTTTGCTCATGTGTATCTTTGTTCTTGCTGGGAGTGCCCCAAAGTCTGCTTGACCTACAATAGACCCGGCTCTTTTGACCTGGGGGAACTCAGGAACTCAGGAACTCAGGGGATCTCAAATTTCCATTTGAGATCTCATTAATAGTTCTGATCCAGGATCCTCCCTAAATTTTGGAAGCCTCTTCAGGTCTGTGTGTGTTTATACAGAACATTAAAATATTCGTACAGTTATCCAGTGCATAAAGAACGAGTTGAGCTGGGATGTTCTGGGTCTTAACGTGATCATCCAGCTAAATTTTTCCTCAAATGGAAACAGTGAGTGATTCGTCTTGTGACACTGAGAACAGTAAATGTAATTGTATCCTTAAGGAGCATAAAGCTTGTTTAATCGATCCTGTGGAGCTGTTTTCTTTTGTGGTAAATTAGCAAATAGCCTAATACATAGAGCATATTTACTCTTGTCACTCTTTTATTCTGCACTTAAGCAAAGACTGAAATTACACTAGACATTTAAAATGGGGTTTTTCCTTTTCTTTGTTACTGTACTACGTTTTTCCACCAACCCCTAATTGGGTTTGTTCCTAGGCTGAAGGTTACTTGTGCTAGCATGAGGTTGTATTTAGAAGTGCATAAGGGAAGCTACTAAATGCTGTGAAACTGGACCTGAAAACTTGTAGTAATCAGTTAGTTAGCTTCACCTGGATGAAAAAATGCAGCCGATATGCAGTTTTGAACTATTAACCATTGGAATAAGGTCAGTTGTACATTGTACAGTTGTATTTTGGACGCCTGAGCTTCATTCACTGGACGTTTTTTGTTCCCTGTGGTCTCTTTGGGATCACTGTCTAAAACCACTGGAATTTGTTTTTCTTACATGGATCTGATTTGATCTGATTAAATATGATAAGCACCAAAACGATGAATTAAGACATCAGCTTAACCATGTTCTTGGAAAAATCTCTACACAAGCTTTCACTTTGAAAATCGGTGCAGCCTGGGTTACTAAGCGAGGGGATTATATGGGTATAGCTGGTTTGAAGAATGCCTCGCTGCTCATTCTGAGAAATAAATGAATAACAGATTTCCAAAAACATTTTTCTCACTGTGCACTCTCAACTGTTTTTCCGAGGTCTCACGGCACATCTTGGCAGTAGCTGCAACCCAGGGGCCCGGGGTTGTGCCGTCATTTACTGCTACGATTTATTATACTTTATGACAAATTGACAGGATGTGAGGAAGTTCCTGTAACGGTCTTTCTGCACATCACTGCAACTGTAATAGCATTAGTTACAAGGAATGTCTTGCAACACATTAAGCAGAAAAACTGGAGGCTTACAGGATTTACAGGAAATGAAAGAGACTAATTACAGTCCGATATCTGGTTTGTTATCTATCTAGCCTTAAGAAACATTTTCATTTTCAAGCCGATTTAGTTCATGATGTAATTGCTGCTGCCATACATGCATGTCTAGCCCCAATTTGAGTCCAAACACTCCTAAAAATAAGGGTAAAAAGTCAATCAAACTGGAAGATTGTCTCTAATTATCTGGAAAAAATACAACCATAGAAAGTATATGGTTCTCTACAACTACATAGAGAAGAACTAGAACAGTCCCCTTTACCTCGTAAATTGTATGAAGCCAACGATGGCTTTGAGGCTCACAGATCCAGAGCTCGTGTTTTTCAGATACGTTGTGTCTTCCCAGTCCCAGTGCTCCCCTACCTGAAAACGTCAGATGTTCTTCATTCACCAGTGTGGGAATGATAGTCCAGAACTGAATGGTCTAAGATCTACATATCTGATCAAAGAATTGGTCGATCATACACTGGGCAAAGGTCCAGTCCAGATTATCACAGTATTCAGTGAACTCACCACTCGCACCCCGTCAGGAGCGACCATTTCTAGCAGCTGGCTCCTACCACCGAGCCACAGAAGATGCACCTTTTTAAAAACTTAGACATATTTGATCACTATAAAGAACATAAAGTTGTCAGTTACAAGGTGTTATCTGAGGGCGGTGCGACCCATCGAGGATCAATCCCTAATGCTGCAATAGCAACCCTACCGGCCCTGCAGTGGGCCTCACTGTGTTCTTACGGATAAATTTGGGACATCCCTTAAGCCCTACTAAAATGTGGTGTAAAACTAAAGACGCTGCATTATAACATAAAGAAACATTCATCTGAGAAACAGAGTGTACAGACCTTTACAGTGTTTCAGAATCATTCTAAACAACTCAAACTGTAGACATTCCAAAGCGTGACGTAATGAATTAGAAAATTAGAAGCGATACAAAACGACATAAACACAATGGGATCAGCCTAATAGGTTTTAAAAGCCACTTTTGGACTCATCGGTTGTCACGTCCCACCGCTAGTCCAATCGTCTTGACTCATTTTGACTTGCTTAGGAGGAAACGACATGACGTCAATCCAGTGCATGCTGTTTGCGGTGACTGACATCCTTCACTATGACTTTCAGGTCTATATTTTTCTTCTGTCTAAGCTCCACTCTGGCTCTGTGGTTCTGTTGAATGTAGAATGAGTTGATGGTAATTTGATGTCAGCTGCACAGAGGTACACCAGAGGAGCCACAAATGATTGAGGTCCTGACATACAGTACGGCTAACATCATACCTCACACAGCATCTGCTTTGTTTTCGGGTGTTTGTCCTTACTAGCATATTGACTTCTTGTTTATTGGACGTCTAAATAAAGCTCAGTTCCTGCAAGTCACATAACGTATTCATCTGAAAAAGTATTATCCATACCAGTCCGTAGATTGATCAAGAATTATTGCAATGCTTTAAATGTGCAAAAGAGCGATATCCCTGGTGATAAAAGTGAAAGGCATGGAGTATTTACTGGACTTCTACAAGCCTCTCTTATAAATATTAATGACCTAAGATAACAACAGAATAACAGATTTGAGGAGGAACTGGAAACGAGAAGTCCCAATTTCCCAATGAGAGTCCTCATTCTGGTCACTGAGAGGGTGAAATAGTTTCTGAAATTGCAATAGTATATAGAATAGAATGCAATAGTATAGGTATATTTCATTAGAGGATACTTATATTTGAAGTAATAAATATCCCCTAATTTTTGTGAGCAGTCTGTTTTAGAAAGGTCCTAGGGCCACATGTTCAGGGTTAGGGGTTAAAACCCTGGAACCTGAGACTGGATGTCATTTCACATTTCACACTGAATGAAGTGTATAATATAGATTTATTTATAGGAGAACTCCAGATGCATAGCTGTTGTAAGAAATAGGCTTAAATGACTGCACACAAAATCACACAAAGACATATTAAGGCACTTAATATAGTAATTAATCTCAATCCTGGAGCTCAGTCGTCACAGGGTCCAGATATAGCAAGTCCAACATCCCCACTGTGTCTCGGATTCATCATGGACAGGCATGACTGCCTGTGTCTGAGGGAGAGAAGATCATCCTCTGGCACTGCTGGCCATGCAGTGGACTGGTGTTCCATCCAGGCGTGTCCCATCCAGGCCTGCACCCTGTGTTCTTCGTGGAAAAAAAGCCAAGCACCCTGCAACCCTGACCAGGACAAGAATGCTACATTCCATATCAGTTTTCATCCTGGTTTGGGACGTCTTTTTACAGATCATTCTACGCCTCTGATGCCACCAGAGAAACGTTCATGCCATTTCAGATGCCGGCTCTGTGTTTTAAGATCCCCGGTACCTCATGGATTAGTGTTACATCTATGTGCGCTTATATCTAACTTCTGCGTTTACAAGATAATGTTTTTGTTGGTGGAGGTCGGGTTCTGTCAGTGCCCAAGCCGGTTACGTAATCATTGTAATTCTTGGAAAGGTCTGTGGGCATAAATATGACAATCCCCCCCAAATCTCTGGCATTAAACCTAGCTTGAGTGACTTTAAAAATGTTCCTTGTCAGAAACGTTCTTGTAGAGTGTCAGTGCTTGTTAGTTACGGTTTTAAAAGTTCTTTTACTTGATTATTAGATAGATTAGAATATGTTTAGTCTATTTGACCCACAAAATGAAAATTAAACTCTGTAACAACTGCAGCAAGCGGTGCAATTTCTGCCAGTGAAAGCCATTTCTTAGCCGCTGACAAAAACGCATGAGGAACATTTTTGTATTTTAATCCTAACAGTCTGGAATCATCTCTGAAAAATGACATATTAAGTTATTACATGTTTTATGACTAATCTGCCAACGTCACAGGGACAAGTGTGTACATGCCTGTGTGTGTGTGTGTGTGTGTGTGTGTGTGTGTGTGTGTGTGTGTGTATGAGACAGCGAGAGAAGGAGAAATTAATACATTGAATCTTATCTAAAGTGAGAGAGACATAATAACTTAGGAATATTATGTCTACAATAAACAGTATTGCTTTTTTGCCATGCAGAACCATTTAAAAACATTTATGCTCCTGCAAAGGTTGCTTACGCATGAGTTTTATTTTAAGTAACATTATAATAACATGAATAAGGTTTTTGACATGTTTAACCCAAAACCAAAGTGTGTGTATGAGTCTGAGTAAGCCATTTACTAAAAAAAAAAACAGAAAAAATATAAAGGGAATGAACATTAGGTTTAAAAATTGTTTTTTTTTCTTAGTACACTACTCACAAAAGTGAGGGGATATTTCTAAAATGAAGATGAAGAGGATCCTGTAAGAACTGCTAAACAATCTGATCCTGTCCATGCACCGTCAGTCACTGTGTTTTGGCACTGATTGATCATACACCCTACTAAACAGTCCATTCAGTCCAATATATCACTTACTACTCAATCACCAGGGGGCAGCACGGGGGATGGGGGAGGGGGGGGGTCTCGGTGTCTCTAAATTGTCATCGATTTGCGCATGTATGACTGATCTTCAGATTAACTTGTGTATGGATGTGTAATGCTTCATATTCATCGAAACATCCCCTCATTTTTTGCGAGCAGTGTACTCCCAAATTTCTGAAACAACATACGATCAAAAGTATGCAGTCAGATCTTCGCGTTAACGATCTGTCATTTCAGCTACGCTCACTGCTTGCTTCTGCCCTGCGCTCCCAAATTGTTTGTCGCCTTTGATGGGGAGCTTTGCTTTCTCTCACAGAAGCATGATTTAAACTCCCATCGGACACCTCTGTGAGCTAACCCTGAGCCAGAACTTATTGTCTGACCTTAGTGCCTAAATTCATCATATTCCAAGATCTAATGCAAAACCTCCAGGGTGCAGGCTGCTGTAAGAGCAGTCCACATTTTGGATGTGATTTGGGGTGTCCAAAAACTTTTGTCACCTTTATCTCCTGTTAACCCAAACAGTGTGCACACTGTACTTATGCTTGAGTTGTCATTTTAAATAACATTAGCTATACATGCGTGAGATATTCTGGCTAGACTGAGTAAAACACAGAGTGTGTGAGCCAGGATAAGCCACCACCTCCCCCTTCTAGCAAGAAGAGAGAGAGAGAGAGAGAAAGAAAGGGAGAGGAATGTGTTTCTCATCAGCTACATCATCTCTCTCAACCCTCAAGTCTACACGTCTGGATTTTACCCGCGCTCTCCACATTGCACATGGACGCCTGGTATGTACCTTCTACCTTACTATCATGCTTCCAGTTAGCCATGTTTGTGCGCATATGGCTTCAAATACTTGTTTTCTGCTTCCAGATGTATATTCCCACCACGAAACTCTGTTCAGAGAACTCTTTAACGTGTTTTGGAGTGCTTCTTTAAAGTTTTTCTTTCCTGGTTGCTTGGTAATGGATTCAGCATATGGTGGGCTGATAAGACCAATACTCTCCATGTTCTGTGCAGAACTGCTGAATAACCTTGAGATTGCTTTCTATTTATAGACCTCAGGTGGAACTAATTACAGAAAAACATTTTAAAGATCCAGCGCTGTTCATCAACATCATAAAAGAGCAACGTTTAGAGCCGGGATCGTGCCAGAGCTGCTTTTTCCATTAACAAGAACAATAACGGTGCTCAGTCTAGAAAAATGTTTCAGCTACATATCTTAGGTTTCGGAGTAACACAATGTGTTACACGTTATGCCAGATGTGTCAGCACCCACCTCTTTCCCACAGTGTACAATCCACGAGCCAAACTTTTACACATTTACCTCCACAAAACATTCGTAATATCACATCAGACCAGCGTTTTTTAGACTGAGCTACATTCGGTGACTCGGCTCCATAAATAACTACATATCATTGTATCTATTTAGACTTTTTAACACACCCTGATAAGGACATCTACTGTATATGGGATCTTATTTACGAAACTTGGGTCAAATTACGATTCGCTGCTTTTTTGTAAGTCAAATCAAAATCACCTCTATGTGGACAGAACTTCAATAAGTAAAGAAAAACATACAGGAAACAATGAAATGTTGTCATATAATTAATATAATTTATAATATATATATAATATAATATAATTATATATATATATATATATATATATATACTCAATATAATTAATGTTTAGTTACAGTACAATCAGCATAATTAGCTAAAACGACATGGCACAATCCATATGGCAGGAAATGCCTTGGTCGTGGATTCAAGAAGTTTCTGTAGAACAGATTTGTGCCCAAATGCATGACTAAAACCTTCACGTATTTGTAACCTGTAACAGGGGCCTTCTGGTCTGTGTCATGTGACGCCCAGACCCAGCCACTGACCCAACGAGAACTAAGACTCATAACCCCCATCTCAGAAAGCAAAGAGCACAGGCCTGGATCATGGAACCTCACCTCATCGGAGGGCGACCGCTAACCACTCTGAATTTCCAAGTTCCTGTGTGATGTGTGATGTAGTTTGGTCCGAGAAGTGTGTTTCATGAAGAGAATGGGCCAAAGATTAAACCACTCCAGAGGGAAATACAAAACATTTGGTAGAGTACTGATTCCCAATACTGATCATCCCTGGTTCACAGCCCTCCTCTGGAAAGGTGAGGTTTGGTAGGAACGCCCTGTTTCTCTCCCTGTTCCATGGGCAGGAGTCTTGGTTCATGTCTGTCTTGTCGGGACTGAGTTGTGGTCGCTTTAGCGTGTGGTTGCTGACTCTCGGTCGGTCCTGCTTGGCCTAATTTTTTTGGTGTTTCATCTCATCAGGGGTTTTCACTGTCTGAGTTTTAGAGTTTCTCAAGTTTAGGAGGCTTAATCTGTGGTAGCACAAACAAATCAGGCGTTCCTTCACATGACAACCTGACAAGTTAATTCTAAAAATCTTTGCACATCCTTTTGCATCTGTAAACTTGTGTTCAGATTCAGAAAAATCTCTCAAGAAAGAAACTCTTCTTAAATGTGCGTTGTCCTTAATTTCGTTCTTAGGAAAAATGTACGACTAATTGTTCTTCTTCATATATAAAGGAATTCCTTTCTAACAGTGGTGTTCTTATGGTCTTCGGCTATAAGAGTTGACAAGGTCAGCATTTCGATTAACTTTAAACGGTTAAGTTATTGGAAATATCCATAATTGATTATAACTATAATTATGGTATTTTCCAATGAGAACTTTTTTTTCCTGTTGTCGATTTCTTCCACCAACTCTGCTAAAATGTTTTGATTTGCTTGGTTTGATGTTTTCTCTCCAATTAGTAAAAAATCTTATGGAAATAATTAAGATGATAAGATTTCCTTAGGATATTAATTGAAAGTTGCATTTAAGTTGTGTTAAGTTTAGTTGTGAATTGCATTTAAGAACTTTTGAACTAAACGCTTTCAAGAATATTTCCACGCACGATTTAAACGCATTAGCAAATTACTATTGCGTAAATCTTTTTTTAAATCAGAGCTAGAGATTTATATAGACATTTTGCACAACTTTGTTACGTCTTGTTTCACAGATTTGCAGCATCGCTACAGATGACCCAGACCTGCTTGGTTTCAGCTACGTCATGGTAACATCAATTTGTTAGTATAAAAAAGAGATCAGACTAAAAGCAGAGATGGGCAAAGGCTACTACGTGAGCAAACCCCTGGGCCGAGCAGCGGCCCTGCTAGCCATTGTAGCTCTGATCACCATTATTGCTTTAGCAATAGTCTACTCAAAAGAAAAGGCCAAAAACGCAGCCGAGTTCAGCAGTCCGACTTCAACGTCCGAGTCCCCTATATCACTGCCGTCTAACGATCCCTGGGACAAATACAGGCTTCCCCAAACCTTATCTCCTCTGTATTACAACGTGACCCTGTGGCCTCGCCTCACCGTGGATAGCCAGGGCATGTACGTCTTTACCGGCAGCTCTGGCGTCGCTTTCAAGTGCGTCGAAGAGACGGATTTGATCCTGATTCATTGCAACAAACTGAACTTGACCCTTCTGGGTGGGTGGCATGCAAAGCTGACGGGGTCAGAGGTGCCGCTTATAAAGAAAACCTGGTTTCAAGAGGAGACGCAGTACTTGGTTGTCCACCTGAAGGGGAAGCTAAAGCCGGGAAAGGATTACTGGCTTTATACAGAGTTCAGAGGAGAGCTGGCTGATGATCTGGAGGGATTTTACAGGAGCGAGTACACAGAGGACGGCGTTAAAAAGTGAGTTCAGTGATAAGCGTTTCGCTCAAATGATTAGTCATTTCTTGTAAATACCAGCTTTGATCCTGTCGGATCCGTGTACTGGTGGCTCAGTGGTTAAGCTACTGGAGTGATGATTCGAAAGGTAAAGGTTTAATTCCCAGTAATACCAAGCTGGGCCCTTGATCAAATCCTTCAACCCTTAATGGCTTGCATTTCCCAAATGCAGTAAATATAATGTCAGAATAATTCATTCATTCATTCATTATCTTCCACATGGGGTCACGGGCCAGCTGGTGCCCACCCGGCAGCTCTGGGCGCAAGGGCAGGAACGACCCTAGATGGGGCGCCAATCCATCAACACACTAAGGACCACTTTTAGAGACACCAATTAGCCTAACACGCATGTCTTTGGATGGTGGGAGGAAACCGGAGTACCCGGAGTAAACCCACACAGACACGAGGAGGACATGCAGACGCCACACAGAGAGGACCCAGGCCGCCCCACCCTGGGATTGAACCCGGGACCTTATTGCTGTGAGGCAGCTCGGGGGGGGGGGGGGGGGGGGGGGGGGGGGGGGGGGGGGGGGGGGGGGGGGGGGGGGGGGGGGGGGGGGGGGGGG
>JAUZST010013869.1:0-10837 GCA_034779995.1 Parotocinclus haroldoi
ATATGCAGTTTCAAGAATAAGACATGGTGCTGCATTTTATTTATGTATTACAATATTGGGACCAAAATGTCTGTCCCCACGAGGACAGAAATCTGGCATTTTCACCTCATGGAGGCACTTTTTTCAGAAACTGCAACTTTATTTTGACTAACCAAAAGATTCGCGTTAGATTACCGAGGTTATGGTTAAGGGGGCGAGTAGCATTGTTTATAGTGTGTCTGTGATTTAGATATTATATTTAAATATTATATTATTGTTTTTTCGCAGGTGTACTGACTTGTTTAATTTCGTTTTCAACAAGCAAGTTTAAAACTTGATATTTTTTAAATTGTTTACTGACTATTACCTTTGTGTTAAGGAGTCTAACAAGCCCCCAAGCACCGGATGAACTTAAGCGGCCTGAACTGGAAACGCTTTGCATGCTGAGCGCAGAAGCGGACATGTTTTCGGATGCTTTACGTTATTAAACCATGCAGCAGGTCTGAAAGCACGAATAGCGGTGCACTAATATCTCCACCATTAAGTGTAGCATTTCAGTTGTAATTTCTCGAGCTCAGACATGTCGGAACCGGGCGGAAAGAGATTAAAAACCAACGTGCCCATGTGTAAAACCCACCGTCCTTTAGTGAACAGCAAGGTGAAGCAGAATCTGCCTGCCAACGTCGAGGAAGGTTTATGCGGCGTGTCCACCTTGCTAATGGAGGTCGCATATCGGCTCCAAGCCTTGGTAAGAGTGCTTACAATAAACAAGTTAAAATCTTTGACCAGTCTAATCTGTGTACTAAGTAACAAATCACAATATCCACCGTATGGTGGTTTCACTAGACTGCGAGTATCGTTTTACTCTGTCTGCCAATGTTAAAAACGCTGTTAAATAGATTCCTATCACCTTAGACCCGTTGACACGTGGAGTTTCAAAACTGTTCTGCTACAGACTTGTCGGCGTATTGCTGTTAGACAAAACAACTTAATGTAAAGCATACACTTGTTGTACTTACTTCCACTTTTCTGCGAGAACTGAAGATGTACCAGACACAACAAAAGTATGCACTTATATCATGAGAAGGATTGGGTGGATTTTCCTCAACAGTCTAAACCATCTGTCTAGACAATAATTCAGATAGCAAGATCCTTGTCGTTTTATTATGAAACATTTCTTACCTAGGACCTCCAAGACCTCACTTGCTTTTTAATGATGCCATCATAATAGCTCTCCTGACAGTTATTTGTTTTCCACATGCACTATGCATGTGCGCCCATTATTTCATGCAAGTTTAGTGCGTAGTGTTGAGAACCTTTTTGTAAGTGCATTTATATACATCAATAAAAATGAGCAAAATGTCCTTCGCTATCTCATAGTATAATCATTCTAGCGTTTTGCTTAAAAATTAACCACTGATTAAAATGAAAGTTTAAATTACAGGCAAGTTGTATTTAACATTATCTACGTCTGCCACACCGCATTGTTGATATGGCACAAAATAGTGTTCCCACGTTGAACTTTTTGAACCTTTTTGCTTGCTTAATTCAGAGGTCACAGACAGGATTTGATTGCAATGGCTGTATTTAAATTAATGTATTGCTTCATTTTCTTATCCGCTTAATCCTGGTCATGTTTGCGGGAAAGCCGGTGCCGAACTGCCAACGCAAGGCAGGAACAACTCTAAACAGGGTACCAGTCCATCATAAGGCACAAAGGTCACTTGGAAAAACAAATGAATCTAACATGCATGCCTTTGGAATGTGGGAGGAAACTGGTGTACCCAGGGTATACCCATGTAGTTATGTAGAGGACACGCAAACTTCAGAGCCCAAATCTGAGATTGGAATCGAACCAGGGATGCTGAAGTTGTTGGGCGATTGCACTAAATGCTATCCCGAACTACACTAAATACAAAACTAAAATGTAAAACGCATGATGTAATCTTTTTTATGTTTTGTGTTTTTGTATTTTTTAAAAAGTAAACCTCAAGCTTAAAAATATACTACACACAAAATTAGGAGATATTTCAAAATGTGCATGTGTGTGCGCGCACGTGCATATATATATATATATATATATACATTCATACATACATACACACACTTTTGAAAAAACCTTTTTGATGTTGAGAAATGTGCTGGCACCTGTCAACCTCCCTTTTGCTGTGATGCAATGTTTACAAAGCATCTCTTCGAAGTGAGGGACTATGCAATCGGAACATATCAAGTGTCATCTAGGGTGAGCTGGTGAAACCCAAGCTGTTCTTCCACTCTTACCAAAGTCTGGTAAAACAACCACTTGTTTAACTAAAATGTAGTGATGATATTTCAGTGTGCATATTATTACATACATCTGTTTACTTTTGTTACATTCACAAATAATTAATCAAATAATGGAGCCTATCATGATATTGGGTCAAAATCCTGGTCGCATTTCCTACCTGTCACATACCTTCAATTAGCAAATTTTTGTAATAACAGAATACATTTGTATATTGGAACATGGTTAGCTCCTTTGCATTATAGTTTACAAAGCTTTTCTTTATTTGCTGTCCTGTCATCTATTGTTTTTGTATAATAGTCTAGCTCATCCATAAATTTAAAACGGTGGTTTTGTAAGTTATTTGTTTCCTCATAGCTAAATAATATATGGAGAAGCACTTCAACCAGTGCTGTGACCTTTTAGTTCCAGATGTTCCCTGTTTAATTCAATATACTTCTACCCTGTCTATGATTTGTTCTTGCCTTGCACCCATTATTGCCTTGCTCCCTGCTCATAGTGATCGCAAACGAGTTAATAATGTGAAAATAGCAAGGTCTAGAATTACCTGTTTATACATGTAATAAACACTTGTTTATACTAAGTAATTGTTGCATTCCAATGCTGTTAAAGCCCATTGAGATCTGATTAAGAATTTGTGTTACATCATAACTACATCAGTTATTTGGAATCTTAATACACACCTGTCATCCAATTAGAAATGAGCATGACAATGTATATCATATAAGAACATTGCATGCTGTGTACAAAATGCCATCGTGGGCTTTCTAGTGAGACAGTAGCTCATGCTTTATTTGAAGTGAATAGCAAAGTCGCTTCAGTTGCAGGTTTTATACCATTAGACCAGTTTTGAAATTAGTACCCCCAAATTTAGTTTTTTTAGTTTTTTACTTTTTGGGTAACTTGCTGTAATATGTAAAAGCAAATTAAGACATCCTTAGAGTACTGCAAGAACCCCATCCAGGATCGGAACCCAGGCCTTCCAGAACTGCTAAGCAACTAACACTTATCCCCACGGAGCTGCTCTTAATGTTTAGTTCTAATAACATATAGCATGCTCATAAAATGTAAACTAATTTTAACTACAGGTAGAAATCATTATACGACTAGAAACGCTGTTATTTTTTTTTTTTATAGAAAATGCTCTGATATTTTTGAAAAGGGTGAAGGAAGACTTGTTTTGTTTTGCATGGTTAGTAGTACAATAATGCAATAATAATGAAATTCTGGAAAGTAATACACTTTTGCATGTATGGTTGTGTGCGTTAGGCTAAGATCTTTGAGCAGGATGACAAGGCCTTGTCTCGCGTGGCTGCATATTTTCATCACGAGTCTGCAAGGGAGCAGGAGCGGGCAGAGGCCATGCTGCACTACCTTTCTGACCGTGGTGGAAAGTACTGCAACAAAGTTATTCAAGTAAGTTAAGCCAGGAGCTGCTCTGTATTGTTTTTTACTCTGTTGATGTTTTAATGTGCAGGCTAGAGTTTAAGATCTTATATTGCTGTCCTATTTGTCGTTCATATTGAAAGGAAGAGACTTTTTATAGCTATTTTAGTGCCTGAAGTTATTGGCGGAATGATGTCCTCATCATATTACCAAGGCATCCATGTCTCCCTCTATACCTTTAAAACCTTGCCTTTTGCAGTGGCTCTTGGCAGGAAAGGGCAGTGTTTTAAGGGAAAGGGTCAGAGAGGGAAGACTAAAACCCCCATGGGCTTTGCGAGGATCTTTTCTCTAATGCCTGTCAGGGTATACATTTCCCCTGTGTTCCGGAAAATTAGGAGATTAATGTGAAAGCGGAAGGATGGTGCATTAATTGTAGTTCCAGCTGTATGCTGTGGCACTAGTTCCGCTGCCACTTCGGCCCAGGAATACTTGTTTTGTTTTTTAACCTCTCCCTCCTCTACAGTTTTATGACTCATGTAAAATTGATCCGGAGTGAGGCTGGTGATGGTCCATCAGTAGCAATTTGGAACACCTTGTTATCAGCTGATGCATGGAGACTGAGACATGTACATTAACATTACATTAAAAGGGGCAGAAAGACTTCCCCTTAAATGTATAGTACTCATCTTTATCATCTTTACTCAGCATTATAGAGACAACTAAGTTGTCCATGTCTGATAGGATTATGGGGTTAAAGAAAGAAAAAATCTGCTCTTTTTTGTTACATTTTATAGTTTGTAGTTCAATCAATGTCTTGTCCCAACCAGAATCCAGCATGGTGTCAATTCATGTAGTCTTGGAAAGTTAGATGCATTTGTATGAGTGGACAATAGCTAGAATATGGCTTACCCTTTAAGCCATTGCAACAGTAATGTCTGCGGCACCAGTACATGTGTTGGAAGACGTGCACTGCTCACAAAATTAGGGGATATTTCAAGCTAAATACGAAGATAATCCCACAAGACGTGCAGGGCAATCTGATCCTGTCAATGCCCCATCGTTGTCAGTGTGTTTTGGCAGTCTTGGGTGGCCATATGCCCTACTGAACAGTGTGGCACCCTCGTCCAGGTTGACATGTTTCTGTTCACCTCTACGAATGTGTCACTTTCTACTTAATCATGATAATTGAGTTTGCATCTTGTTTGCGTAATTGAACAACTTTCTTTGATTTAATGTGCTCTTCTGATGATCCTGTTTAATTAAATAAAATCAAATTCTTTTTTTTTAATCGCTTCATATTCATTTTAAAATATCCAATAATTTTTGCGAGCAGTATATTATGGTCCTATTATGATATTTGCTGCTGGCAAGTGAACACTAATGGTTGGTGATTTAGCCTGTAATGGCAGTCGTTCTAGCCAGTGACTCTCATTAGCTTATAAGGGACCTGTGTGTGCAACAAATTAAGAGGGATGGCTAAATTGGAAGTAAAAAAAAAATTAGAACTGCAAAAAGTTTCATTTCACCATGTACTGTTTTTGAGTTCTGATCCGAAATGTGTGTGGCTTTTTTTGGTAAACATATTCTTCACAATTATTCTTGACAAGTATTAGTGGACTGCTGTGGCACTGTATCGAGGACCAGAAGGCAAATGTGATACCCTTTAAGGCATTTAACATCACAGTTGCTCGAGTTATTTCGTAAGACAGTATCAGTTACAAGTTGCTGTCTGTATCTGCACCTCTGTCTGTGTCTCTATCTGCAGAGGCCCAGCACAGAGAAGGTGTCTGAGCTGCTCCCTGCTCTGGAGCTCTTGCTGGGCCAGTGGAAGGAGGAGATGACCATTTTGGTGGAGCTGTGCGGTTTAGCACGTGAACATGGAGATGCTCATACTGCCAGCATGCTCAAGAGCCACTTCCTCCAACCACTCATTCCAAAGATCAAGCTGTTGGGTGACCTGTTAACCAATGCTCGGAGAATGGGCTGCTCCAGCGAGAGTGCAGGAGGATTTGGAGAGTATCTCATTGACCAGCTGCACAAGGAACTGACCAGTACTTGAACTTTCCCCTAATGCAGACTCCTATTAATGCAATAAAAGTGTCACCAGCAGTACTTTTTCTTGAAATTGTATTTATTCTAGTCTGAGCCTCTGATAAATTGTGATGTGTTTTTGGACTACTCAGTCTCTCCTTAAACAATTATTCCCATGGTTGAAGGTGCTCCTAGGGTAGTGGAGAAGATGATTTAAATCCTTAAGATCCAGTTGTCATATTTTGTAACGAAGCAATGGTATTGTTAATAGATTTATCTGATTCCTAATTATTGGTACTTGACTCGTATGAGTAGTGTAAAATAAATACCACTGTTTACAGCAGGTTTTGAGTCATGTGTCATTTGTAATTGCTTTTTTTTTATTTATCAAAATACTTGCGTAGTATTAATAATTATACCAAACTTTGTTTTAGGTAAGTTTGCTGATGAAGTTTACAGTAGTAAATTCTAGCCATTTGAGTGATGGCTAGGGTTGTTTTAACTTGGATTTTGCTGTCTATTCAGTAATTAAGGTTTATATTAGTTGCACCTAAAAGTGTACGTTTGAGCCCAATGAGTCTATAGTGCATTAGCCTAATTGCTTTTATTAAAGCTGTATTGTGTTTAGGACCGACCAGAAAGGTTTGTCCATTGGCTCCTTGGCTCATTTACGCCCTCTGTTGATGGAAGCATATTGCTGCCTGTGTCTATTATATGAGAAACATAAATGTAAAGTACATACAATTTTATGTACATACTTATTTTATAAATGGTCAGCTTGAACGAAATGTACCGCTAAATTAGTTACCTATCAAAACATGTATTCTCATTATATAAATTTAGTTGTTCATTTACTATACAAGTAAAATGCTTACTCAAGTGTAAAGTAAATAGACCTGTATATGTATTTTACTCGTATAAGTAGACATAGTGGCTCATATCATAAGAAGTTAATCACACAGGCTTAATATATCATGCTGTTCATACACCATGCTGTCCCCAAAATTAAACCTGACATAGTAGATATCTATAGTTTATTATTATTATTACTTTATTATTTCAATTGAACCTACCTACGCTAAATATAATTAATGCTGATAAATTAGATTTTTCAAAATCAAATATCCTATATGAAATGACCCCTAATTTTGTAGTTCGTTTTCAAACTGTTGATCTGAAGCTCTCAAGATAATTTATGTTCTTAAGCATTTCTTGCATCAAAACATGTTATTCTTTATAACACCCTGTTTCTTTTGGTACTATTAAAATGTACAATTAATTTGTGTTATTTTTTACGTGTAAGAGTTTCATTTAAGGTAATAATTTGTTTTGAATGTCTTTACATTTCATAGGCAATTTGCTGCAACGTAATGGTCAAATATATCGGTAGTGTGGTAAAAAAAAAAAAAGAAGTTTTTTTTTATATTAAACAGAAAAGTAAGACACGAGTTTCTTTCTGTTTTTTAAGCTCGTAGCCCTATGCCTAATAGCCTACGTTTTTCATTTGCTCAAAATGTCTATAAACTGTAAAAAAAAAAAAAAAAAAAAAATTTTTTTAAATTTTTTAACTTTTTAATTTTCCAGATTCTGCGTTGTTGAAATCAGTTTCTAATGAGCCATTGTTTTTTTTAGACAAATAAATGATTTTATGACGGTGATAACCTTCATTGTTGTTTCAGTCATTAGCTTTCGTCCGGCAGAAACGACATCCTGCACGCACGCTGTCTGTCTGCATTGCTATTGGTTACTTAGTCACAAGAAGGACACGCCTCCGTTGCCTGAACCAAGATATAAGGTATCAGGGAGCCCCCTCAGCAACAAGTGCCTGGAGGGGTGCAAGTAGTTCAGTGCCCTGGAGCCGTCAAATAGCCTCGTACTAACGGTGTTTTCCGTTTAGTCCTTTCAGGGACTTAACAATTCGCAGAAATATTGTTTTAACGACTTCAACATTTAGGGCGTTTGAAAGGCACGCTTAATTCCGAGCTACATTTTTTATGCACAAACCCAAATTATTTTTTAATATAAAAAAATGGAGCTGTCGGATATTCCGTTCCCCATCCCCACGACCGATGATTTCTATGATGATCCCTGCTTCAATACCAACGACATGCACTTCTTTGAAGACCTGGACCCCAGACTCGTCCACGTGAGCTTGCTTAAACCGGACGAACACAACCACATGGAGGACGAGCACATCAGGGCCCCGAGTGGACACCACCAAGCGGGCAGGTGTCTGCTGTGGGCGTGCAAAGCGTGCAAGAGGAAAACCACCAACGCCGATAGACGCAAAGCCGCCACCATGAGAGAAAGGAGACGTCTGAGCAAGGTTAATGATGCTTTCGAGACCCTGAAGAGGTGTACATCAACCAACCCCAACCAGAGGTTGCCCAAGGTGGAAATCTTGAGAAACGCCATCAGTTACATCGAGTCTCTCCAGGCCTTGCTTAGAAGTCAGGAGGATAATTACTATCCGGTGTTGGAGCAGTACAGCGGAGACTCAGACGCCTCCAGTCCCAGATCCAACTGTTCAGACGGCATGGTAAAAAAAAACCAGATCTACTTGTCACTGCCCTGACATTGTCAAAGTGAAACATTTCGTTTAAATTGGTCCGTTAAAATAGTTATGCTGGTTGGCTCATTGATTGACGATTTTATTTTAATCTAGCATTTTGTTCAGTGACACTAAAATGTGTGGTGCTCTTCTCTACAGATGGATTTTAATGGTCCTACACGTCCATCTGGCAGACGAAACAGCTATGACAACTCGTACTTCAACGAAACTCCAAACGGTAGGTGAACACTTCAAAGATTAGCGATTTTTTTTTCTAAAGAAAAGACAGGCCTAACCATTAAGTTGTTACATTTTAAAGTCAAGTTCCTAACGACGTTGTTTGATACACTATTAATCATTTTGTGATTTTCGTTCTTCCAGGAGGTGAAGTAAGGAGTAACAAGAATACAGTAGTGTCCAGTTTGGATTGTCTGTCCAGTATAGTGGAGCGGATCTCCACCGAGTCTCCCTCCGTCCCATCTCTCTCCGTACCCGATCTTTGTGATGGTGGTGCGGGCTCTCCTCATGAGACAATCGTGCCTTCCCCAAATAATCCCTGTACACAGCCTGGTCCGGCTCACGACCCCGTCTACCAAGTACTATAAATTCCAGTATGACCTCAACTACAGGTCTCCATTATTTCAGTGAATGTGAGGGACGATGTACACCAGCCGTCATGAGGACTACTATTCCTGTCATGAAACGATTATGCTAAACTGTTCTTTCTTTCTTTCTTTCTTTCCTTCTTTTCTTTCTCTCTTTCTTTCTTTGCAGAAAATATCAAATTCCATTATGATTGTGGCTCTGCAGAAGTCAGTTTCTTAACTCCGCTTATTTATATATTGTCAGCTTTATCATAGCTTGTGACCATATTTTTTCTTTTTAAAAAAACTATTTCTGTCACTTTCATCTTTTTCCCTAATTATTTACGACAGAGTAATCACTTCTGATATGAAAATTAGAGGACCATTTTTGTATATGTGTATATAAGAGTTTTGTTAAAATGAATGCAATGCAATGAACAAACCTAATTGTGTATTTAATACTGCCTGTTTGAGTCGATTGTTGTGTCCAACTTTATATTTATACATCTTCAACGAGTGAATGTCGAATGAATAAAGATATGACTTATTTATACATGTAATTATGTCGTATAAGTATCTTTTGTCGATTTAAATGAGGTCCATCATTTAACAAATTCAGAAGACCTAATTAGGAATACTGATTATAATGCGAATTTTAATACAAGAACTAAACGGA
The DNA here is from genome assembly GCA_034779995.1 of Parotocinclus haroldoi. Classification (NCBI taxonomy): domain Eukaryota; kingdom Metazoa; phylum Chordata; class Actinopteri; order Siluriformes; family Loricariidae; genus Parotocinclus; species Parotocinclus haroldoi. The sequence continues at coordinate 9,492 of JAUZST010013869.1, forward strand.
TTAAACATATTTACTTTGTAAAACAAATACATCCAAACCGCATCCTATAATTTAAAATTGGCTAATTAATATTTAAATAGAATATTTAAGCAACCTATTTAAAGAACAAAACTATATTTCTGTATTTTCGTTTTCGAAATTATATCCTTGACGTTTAGCCTCCAAATAAGCGCAAATAAAATCCATGTATAAATTTCAACATTTACCAAACAAACATGTAACAACAAATATACAAGAAATTGTCACTCTATAATGTATGATACTGGAATACATGTAGCTCGATAAATTAACATAGTGTCATTCAACACTGAATTAACTGAACACATTATACTTTGAAACGAACTTTGTTTAAAAAGTAATACAGGAGGATTTACCGGCTAACCCAACCTTGATACCGTACTGTTTAAATGTGTAGAAATATAAATAAAAAACATATAAATGGATCAAAGTTAATCAGACCTACGTTGCTCACAAATTAGGCTGCTGAAATGATTTGAAGTTTAAATGTAAATTAATTGATCTAAATTAAACGTTTTAACGCAATAGATCTAAATTAAAATGTACCTGTTTTCCCGTTTCCAGGGTTTTTTCGCGTTTCACTGTTACACATGAAAAAATGACAACACTATAGAAGTCCGAGAAAATAGTGTCATTATTTTCTGCAACTTACAGATCATCAATCAATAATTTTTATTCCTATTGCCCCCTGATTTTAAATTAGAACATGAATACAAATTTATGTTGCCTCTAATGTATTATATAGGCCTATAGCGTTTTTCAATAGTGTAAATTAATGTCGGCTATACTGTACATTTAGCAGAAACAGACCTGTTAATCTTTATGACTCGCATTGAGTTTATGGCAGAAGGAGCTTTTCTTATATTGCCAATAAAATATTAAATCACGTCCCAATGGTTTTTGGTTAGACACACGTGCACTCAAAAGACCTATAGCTTATTATGTAGATTTTTAACCTGTTTAACCTGACATATAGCTGTCTTTTTGTCGCATTATTCATTTTCTTAGAACCCTAGGTCATATCTTTATTTAAATATACTGCTCACAAATATTAGGGGATATTTCAAAATAAATATGAAGATGATCCCACAAGAACTGCTGGACAAACTGATCCTGTCCATGCCCCATCACTGTCAGGGTGTTTTGGCAGTCTTGGGTGACCATACAGCCTACTGACCAGTCAATATGTACTCATGTTCAGTCACGATAATTGAGTTTGCATCTCATTTGCTTAAACAACTTTCTTTGACTTTTCACTTGCTTTGCTGTTGATCTTGTTTAATGACATTAAATCGAATCCCCAAGTTTTTGAGAATTATATATATATA
>JAUZST010013870.1:0-10836 GCA_034779995.1 Parotocinclus haroldoi
TCTTGGTCCTCCCAAGGTTTCTTCCTACCACTTTCAGGGAGTTTTTCCTTTCCACTGTCGCCCTAGGCTTGCTCAACTTAGGATTGGCCTTTTAAGATATAATAATATAATATTGTAAAGCTGCTTTGGGTCAATTTTCCATTGTAAAAAGAATTATAAATAAATTTGAACTGAATTTATATCATATTAATTAGTTCTTAAAAAAAACAAATGGCTCACCAGTAAATGTACCAACAGAATCAGTTCACAAAACATGAGGGATGGGGAAGGAATAGTGCATAGCCCGTATAGCCTCCCTGAATGTAGAAGGAAGAAACCTTGGGAGGACCAAGACTCAGAAGGGGACCCCTCCTCCATGGGTGGCATAGATGTTACATTTTATGATCTTTTAATTATCAGAGTTGAAATGGATATGTCATGTAATGGCTGATTTGGACCCAGGAACAAAGTGTGATAATGACCTTCGAAAGTTGCAGGAGCGTCTTTATGGGACTCCTGGGGAAGGGGGCCCTTGACTTTTGTTATTAAATATATTGTATACCAATGTGTACCATGATAGACTTTTGAGGGAAAGAAACCAAGCATAATTTTGTTATTGTGAAAGTTTAGTGGGGTTTGATTCTAGGAATCACAGTTACCAGACTCCACCCCTACAGTACAAGTAATTGTTAATAGTAGGAGACCTATCAGAAGGGGCCATGAAAAAAACATATAATTCTAAAAACAATTGATAACAAAATCTGTCAGCAACAAGGAATACGAAAATGGGTGACAACTTTCTTGTTACAAAATAGAGGGTAATCAAAGCAAGGCTGGGATCATTTCCAATCCCTTAACCTCAAATTAGTTTAATGCCTCATGTTTTCCTTCCTACTTAACTACTTTACAATTATCTTGGATTCCAAGCTCCTTACTGCTTGTTTTGTTTTCTTCATTTTCTTTTCCCCTTTGACAGACAGACACACTCAATCCATTTACCAGCAGCACATAGAGAAACCATGCTGACGCTGGCTCTTGGCCAGTTCAAGCTGCATGTCAACCAAGTGCAGCTCAAAGACCAAGTGCAATCTCGGAATGTCTAAGCTCTCCTGCTGCATTACTTAGATTGGCCATTGATATACTAAAGCCTAGATTAGGCAATGATCCAATCTGACAGCTACTGTGTACACTGTGCAACAAGGGATGTATTATGTCATCAAATGTAGGTACTACATAATAGCGAACATTCTTCATGCAAAGTGACAAATGCGAAGATTTATACACGCACACACACACGCACACGCACACACAGGTGCATGAAAGTTTGTGAACCCTTTAGAACCATCTATATTTTCCACAAGTCATAACATTAGACAGACAGCCTAAATCTAAAGTTGACAAATGTCTTTTACTTGGCATTATTTTTTGTAAAGGAAAAGATTTAATATTTACAAGATTCAATCTATGAGTCACTATGAGTGGCATAAAAGTATATGTACCACAAAGATTAGCACTTGATTTGAAGGTAAAGTTAGAGTCAGTCGATGTATTGAGAAACCTGTATCTATCAAAGTCTGACCTTAACAGCAAATCTGTGGAAATTTTTGTAAGTGCCGGATGGCACAAACAAATGAGATTTATGAGGGCCTCGAGTTATTGATACTAATCAGTCTGGAAAAGGTTACAAAGCCTAAAAAGGGTTACCAATTCACATTAAGACAGACTGTGTACAAATTCAACACCATTGTTCCCCCTTCATGTCACAACGTCATGTTACATACGGCTAATGTTAAAGCACATCTGTTTCTTAAAAATAGAACTTTGTGGTTTAACAAACATGGGTCATGTTTAATGAAAAAGGTATTTAGTTATTTGCAGCATAAGAACGGTTTCTTGTTAGATAGATAGTTAGAACAATACATTCTGAATTGAAGGAAAATATCACAGGTTTATGTACTGAATCTCAAGAGAAGGTGGGTTCCTGATTTTTGGCTCTTCCAATATTGTGCTGGATATCAGTTTCCAAGTAAATTGTCAGTGATTCTTAACATTTGAACACTTTCGTGATGATATTGCAGTACTGCCTGTACATCCATGGTCTCTCACATTTACACAAACAGCATGGTGCACTGCAGCACAGGCCAAATGTTTCCCGAACTTTCTAAGGTCGGGCATCTTGTTGCCAGGAAACATAGATCAGTAAGGGTATTTGTATTCATTGCAGGTGCTCAAAAGCCAAAGTGAGGAGTGAGAGAGAAGTGAGACTTGCCTAACAATGTTACTACCCCCTGATGTTGAAACAAGACCTCAATTAGCTTCCGGGAGCTTCACTTTCCTTTATTTACATGCTAAATCAGTAAATTAGAATTCATGGCTCTTGCACATGAAGCTTGTGTGTGTACCTTGCTGCCTATAGGTTTTCATTGTTAATGCTCCATGTCAATGTTGACCAATCAATAAAAGGTTAATATTCAGCACCCTTTGATTGAAGAGAACAAAAGTCATTGCGTAGTAAGTTTACCAGTGTGAATGCTAACATGTCTTTTTGTATGTCATGTCATTTGTAATTACATCTGTGCATTCATGTTATTCCCCTGTCACAAACAAAAACTCAAAAGGTTGACCACTGACCTTTACCTCTAATGGCCCAGTAATTTACTGGATGGTGCTCATTCACATCAAATGTCACATGTTGTATAAGACCTGTTCTTTCAGAGAGATGGTGTAGGTGGTTACCTTCTGTATTGTTAATGGAAAGATGAAGTTCCTCATCAGCACCTGTTCCTGTTTTGACTCCAGTTTGCAGAGATGTCCTTGATTTGAAGTTTATATGTGATTTTCGCTTGCACCCCATCAGTACAGATTTCCTTGTAATGGAGTTGCGACCTGTGGAACACAAAATACACAACAATTTATATGGAGCAACATGAATGCAACTTAGTGGTGACAATAAATACCCGTTTTTCTACGCATTACATTTTGCTCTGCCCAGAATCTGGCAACCATTACTGCCTAGTTTTGACTTTGGCATGAAGTGTTTGAATCAAAACAAGTACTTGGTGGTTATGCATTTGAGCAACATGAGCTCCTTTCAAAATTATGTTTTGCAGTTATGCCCGTGCATTTTTAGACAAGAAATGCTGCACTCATTACAAAAGCATGGCTAAAGAGAAGAAGATGAGGATACAGCTACTGCACTGAATTGCCTACAGTCCTGATCTGTCCCCAATAGAGAATGTGTGAAGAATTCAAGAATGATATTCATGTTGAACATCTTAAGATGTGTTTGCAGGAAGAAAGGGACACAAAAGCCTATGTTTTAATTGTTGTAAGAAGGAATAGCAAAATTTTAAGTGGTAAATGCTCTACCATATAAATTGCTTTGCAGAAATGGAGTGAATGTGTACTGACAAATGGCATGAAGTTAACCAGAGAAAACATGAAATGAAGAAATGCTGCAGTCTTTCTTCATTTTCTTTTTTTGAATTGCCGTTGTAATTCAAAGACCAATGGTGAAGATTGTACATTTACTTGCCAATTTAAGTGTTGTAAGCTTTAATATTAGACCTGTCTTCTGTATGTAGTAATTTCGTATGCATTGTGAGTGCTCGATCCTTGGTGACAAGAATAAACTCATATTAGAAACCTGTATAAAATTGAAGTGCGACTACCAGAGATGGGCTTGTGATGTGTCTGTAGATTAAAGTGTGTTCTTAACATCTCTGGAGAAATTAAACTTAATGTTTGAGGAGGCTGAAAAAAGATATGTGCGCGTTATAAAAACAGCAGTGAAACATTAAACAGGCATAACAGAACAGAGCGAAAATACAAAACTAAAAAAATATAGCAATAAAAAAGGGAGAATGGAGGTGCATAATTGTTTTGGATACACTTAGTTTTATAGGGTTAGTTTTACATTTGCTATTCTGAAATATATATTTAATGCTGAAAATCGATTTGGAGCCTTCGAGATCTCTCGTGTTGCCTGAACAGGGTCACTGAGCAATTAGTGAGATTTAAATTTACTTAAGGTACTAATCCGCAAAAGCTATTTACAATATCTTATATGTAACAGAAAAGAGCATACAAAGACAGGCAATGTGAACAACAATAACAAGGCACCTAAAAGCCAATAGACCAGCAGATCAGACCAGTCATGGAAGAATACCTGGAGATAGAAGCAAGAACAGTCTAACCTTGACCAAGAGCATAAGGATAATAAGAGACAGGAAACTGGAGTCAGGCACTGAGGCCAATAATGAAGAGACCCAAAAAGGAAGTGGAAAGGAGGAAACTCTTCATATACCGGAGGTTCAGCAAGCTGTATTTAATGAGCCTGCTGTGGAAAGGGAAAGGGTCCAGAAACAGCCATGTTCATTACAATTATTCAAAGTTGTATTCAAATTATCTTGCTCCATATATAATGCGCACAAAGATTAGGGCTTCATCCCCTATATTTGTCCCCAAATGTAATGAAATAGCACCCGATTTTGTGAGTAATGTATGAATTGTAAAGAAAAACATTGGGTTAAATTTGAAAACAATGCAAAATAGAAACATTTTCACTAGTGGTTTCACACTTTTGGATATTCCTGTTAAAGTCAGTTATTGGTTGCACAAATACAAAAGTTAAAAGAGGGTGGATGTGTGTGCTAGTTAACCCTAAAATAAGTGCATAATCTACAATATTATTACAGGTTCTCAAAGATTGCCAACTTCTGGTGTGTTGGTTTGTTATAGCCACGGTGGACGTGTGTGGATTGAGTTTTGCAATTGGGGCAGCGCTGCATGTCCTCCTTGTGTCTGTATGGGTTCACTCCGGGTACTCCAGATTCCTCCCACAGTCCAAGGTGTTAGGTTAATAGATGTCTCTAAAATGGCCCTTCATGCATGACTGTGTGTGCCCTGTGATGGATTGGCACCCATGTTGATGTTCCAACCTGCCAAAAGGGGATAAGTACCGTTTTGGTTTACTTCTCTTGTAGTTGTGTAAGAGATTAGCAATTTTGATTGTTCTGTTTTGTGTTGCTAAGTCAGAGTTTAAGTGGGTGGTTATACATTTGGCATTTATTATGTTGGCTTAGCTTACCCCCGGAGATATGGCTTTTTAATATTCAATGTTGGAGCATCTTGTTTGTTAGTAAACTCCCTAATGGCACTATGATGTGTGTTCAGTTAATGAATGTGTCAGTTGCTGTCTCTTTTGGGTTCTTGCCTGTATTATATGTCTTAGTTTGACACTGTTCATGTTTACTCTGCTCCATAAGCTAACAAACACATAACAATTGGGGGCTCATATGGGATCTGCTTCCTTTTTGTCTTCACTGTTGCGATTTGTGTTGTTTTCTGCACTGTATTAAATAGTTTTTACTGATTGGGATGGTAAACTGTTGACACTGGGAGTATGGAAGTAATTGAGTTAGCCTGTTAACAAGTGAGATAATTAAGGGTATGCTGACTGGTCTCAACTTGTAATTAGTGACGGCTGTAATTAGTAACTGGAGGTTAAGTGGTTGGCAGGCCTGCTAAGGAATTGTGTGTAACTTTGTGAACACACAATTTGGTGTGGAATATTGTTCATGAGTATGGATATGGGCTTTGATATGGAGAGGTTTGTGTTGTCTCTTCTGTAGAGGCCTTCATGATGTGTAGCGAGTCTGAGTTGTTGCTTTTTTAATGTCTCTGTATAACATACAAAAGGAAAGCAAAAGAGAGAAAAAGTTGCCCGAAACTCCTGGGTTAGGGGAGGTTTAGTGGGTGGTCTGATGGTGGTGAAGGTAGTGGAAATAGTATCCACTATACATGCTTACATGCTGCCATCGGAGCAGACTTCTTTAACTAAACGAGACTTAAAGTTGCCTGCAAAATTGAAGGAGAACATGTAATTACAAGAACAACAAGCAACAACAAGAGTATAAAACAAGTAGTAGTTACAGAGTTTAGTAAGCACTCGGAAGCATTTGAGCTGCTACGTGTTACTGGGCTAAAAAATGTGGTCTTTATTGTTACAGTGCAAGTTGGTTGATAAGGTGCATGAACAAGCTCTTGACTATCAGGTCGAGACTATTGTTCTTGGAGCTTATGAACTGGTACCTGAGGAGTACAGTAGATTTCGGGTGCAATGAAAGTCGCCTGTTGAGCTTGCTCGTGAAAAAACAGCTTTATTTGAGAAATGGTGGGCGGCATCGAAAGTAGCATCTTTGAGCCAGCTTAAAGAACTGGTTTTGTTGGAGGATTTTAAAAACATTGTGCCTGAGGCTGTGGTCATAGTTCTAACTGGAAAAAAGGTGATGACCTTCATTGAAAGCTGCAGTTACACCAGCATCCAGTGTTTGGGACCAGAGAATGGACCCCATTGGTCCCAAACGTTCTAGTGCTTAGACAGGCTGGACATGTGAATGCTAATTGTGACGCTTGTAATAAGAAGACAGACAGAGAAGCTTAAAAGTGCGTCATTAGTAACGGTGCCCAAGGCACGACGATGCCTTCAGTGAAAAGAGAATTTTCAGTCTAATTTTGATGTACACGTGTTCTCACCATTTTTTAGATGGAGTTTGTGAAACCTGTGCACCTGTTCATATTTTGTGTGAGACTGGGTTGGTACAATCTTTTATTCGTTGTGATGTATTACTATTTGAAGAAGACACGTTTTGGGGCTCGTATGAAATCTGTTTATGTTAAATAAAATATAATGGGTAGGACTAACAAATATATGCATGTCTGTTATATAAGTTATTGTAGTGAAGTGAAGTGCCTATATAAAATGGTAAGGTTATCATGTTTAAATAAATCAAGACTGGCTTATATAATGGCTGATTAGCACTCTCCCACTTAATCACTTTTATCTCCCCACAGTGAATAGAGACTGGCTAAGATTCCCTTAGGAGCAAGTGTTTCATTATAAAAACATTTTGCATAATACAGGGACCAAAAAAAATGACCTTTTTGTTCTGTAGTATGGTGATTATTATGCAGCACGGTGGCTCTGGGGATGGTGGTGTGGGTAGCACCGCTGCCTCACAACAAGAAGGTCCCGGGTTCAATCCCAGGGTGGAGCTGTGTGGAGTCTGCATGTACTCCCAGTGTCTGCGTGGGCTTACTCCGGGTACTCCGGTTTCCTCCCACAGTCCAAAGACATGCGTGTTAGGTGTGTATGCAATAGAGACTGGCTGGTGTAACTGGAAACAGCTGATGAATGGGGAGGGGTGGAGAAAGCAATGGCACTCCACTATCCTGCCGAAATACCTCATGGATCACGTCGATGAAAGATAGAAATGTATGGCGATCGATGATCCATCAAGTGACCGAGAGTCAGCTGACGCTGTACGGTTAATCCATTCATCCATGGTGATTATTGGAATGACGACGATGTTTGTTTTGCCTCCACATGGAGCGTGATAAATATCGTATTTAACTGTAACCACAACTTGTAAATCAGTGTAACCATTAAAATTGTATGAATAAAATATTAAAGTCACACAGTTAAACAATATTTGAATTTACTTTAAGACTTTTTTTTGTTTTACAAATAACTTGTCTCATAGGTATGACATGCTGTATCGTTGCCCCTCTGTAGCTCTCCCTTGCTCTTGTGTGATGTTATTTATAAGAATACACAACATAATAATGACTCGGTGAGTTTATGCAAGCACATGTCTTGTGAAGACCAATGGTTCTTTCACTGGACAGCTGTTAATCATATACAGATCCAGCCCTTTTGGCTTTGACAACAGGACAAGTTGCAGTTTTATTACCTTAAAATATTTACTTAGACAATACAAATGATACGTCAGATGACAATGGCATAAAGTATTGAAATTTATGATGCAAATATGCGTTCCATGCATGCAGCAAATTGCACTCAGTGTCAGGTACCATCCATTTTTCCTGGTAAGCATCTTGGTGTCAAAGCTTCAACAAAGATTACACATCGCTCAATTATCAACACACACACATTTTCTGCAGAAATCATGCTGTGTTTTTACACATTAAATATGTCTGGGGGAAAAAACATGAACATACAGAAACACGCCCCTTATAATTAGTGATCTTTGCTAACTAATTACAACAACATTCACTCTTTAATTCAGTTTCATATTCACTTATCCTAGTCAGTGCCGCAGGAAAGCCAACTCCTTCCCGACGGCACAGGTCACAGGACAGGAACAATTTATAGGCCACACACACTCTAAGGTGCATGTTGGAAATACCAATACCATATACCTTTGGAGTAACCAGAGAACTTGGAGAAATCCCACATCGACACAGAGAGAACATGCACACCATATTAGCAAAAATTTTGTTGCTTAAAAGTTACCGTTATTCCATGCCTTACTCATCAAGTTGGTCGACCAAGTAGGAATAGACTTGAAAACTTCCTAAATGTGCACACCAGATCTACCAAACTGTGTATATTTATATTACATACAGTATCTCAGAAAAATAAGTACACCCATATTTTATAAGATATCTACATGGGACAGCACTTGATGACACTTCGATACAATGCAAAGTAGACAATCTACAGATTATTTACTTATCTAGACACTTAAAATATTAATGACTAAACCACTGGTTAGAGTTAGTACATCCCTAAGTGAAAATGTGTGTTCAAAGAATCAATATTTTGTGTGGCCACCATTATTTGCCAGCACTGCCTTTACTCTTTTGGGTATGGAGTTCACCAGAGCTTCACAGGTTGCCACTGGAATCCTCTTCCACTCCTCCATGACAACATCACAGAGCTGGTGGATGTTAGAGACCTTGTGCTCCTCCACCTTCCATTTGAGAATGCCCCACAGATACTCAAAAGGGTTTAGGTGTGGAGACGTGCTTGACTTTTACCCTCAGTTTCTTTAGCAATGCAGTGGTCATCTTGGAGATGTGTTTAGGGTCGTTGTCATGTTGGAATAGTGCCCTGCAGCCCAGTTTCTGAAGGCAAGGGGATCATGCTCTGCTTCACTATTGCACAGCACATGTTGGCATTCATGGTTTCCTCAATAAACTGTTGCTCCTTACAACTAGAAGCACTCATGCAGTCCCAAACCATGACATTCCCACCACCATGCTTAGCTGTAGGCAAAACAAAAAGTCTTTGTCTCATCAGACCAAAAGACATGGTTCCAGTATTCCATGTCCTTAGTCTGCTTGTCTTTAGCAAACTGTTTATGAACCTTCTTGTGCATCATCTTTAGCAGAAGCTTCATTCTGGATAAGGTTATGATGCTGAGCATCATAGAGAAGTTCTTTGAGGCACATCGTCTCCTGATAACTAAATGATGGAGGGAGTTACTGCACTCTGATGTGGTCCGGGCATGGTGGGACTGGTTTCTGTCGATGAAAACCAGTAGAGCGATGCTAAGGTGGAGTTGCCAATGACTGATGCCAATCACTGACCATGCCATGTGCAGCATGAAACTCCGGCATCGTTAACTATGGCAGCTATACTGAGAGGAACCTATCCTTTTGTACCGTTGTATGGTCTTGGCCACCATGCTGCAGCTCACTTTCAGGGTGTTAAATCATCCACATCTTTTTATAGCCTACACCGTCTTTATGTAGAGCAACAATTCTTTTTGCAGATTCATTTCATGTTGAACTTGTGACCAGTATGAGAGAGTGCGATAACACCAAACTGAACACACCTGCTCCCCATTCACACCTGATACCTTGTAACACTAAGGCATCACATTATCCCGGGTGGAAAAATGACTTTAGACTGACAACTTTACTAATACATTGTATCAAGGTGTCATATCTTCAGCGTTATGAAAAGTAGTAATGAAATAGTTGCACTCTATGCACATTGGACAGAATATATTTTAGCTTATTGCTCTAAACAGAACAATGCTGTGCTCTTCATGGGCTTCCTCATGTGAACTTCTGCCATTTTTGCTAGCTTAAGGTTTGGTATTTTCCTTGGTCATTGGAATGCATTAACTTAAGTAGTGTCTCATATTTCCTAGAATTACTTGTGTGCTTTGGGTCGTGGTCCCTTGCGACAACAACCATGTTACTACCACCACTGTGTTTCAAATATAGGACAAGGTTTTTAAGCGGCAGCGTTTTTGTGAACACACATTGCCTTCATAATGACAAAATCCATTCAAAAGACAAGTTCTGCTTCAAAGCAAAAGGTCGTCATCTTTATATGGTGCCTTTTCAACTGTTGGAAACCATTCAATCACACTAATGTACTGTATGTCATTTACTTTTGCTTTAAGCACAGAATTAATATATTGATGAATGCATTCCTCCAGAGAGATGCTTGGCGGTTTCCATTTTTCTTCCGTGGCTCAGTATTTACCTTTAAAAGGGCGACAGATTTTTTATTAAGCTCTTGCAAATTGGCTGCTCAGGAGTGTGAAAGATGAATAATAACGAGATACGGACGGGTGTTTGTGTTTAAGAGAGAGAGAAAGAAAAAGGAATCCAGGGACATGCAAGCTAGACACAAAAAGGACCTTTTTGCTGTGAGGCGACGGTTCTAGACCCTAAGAAAGAGCTCAGGGAAGAGTTTCAGGGTAGCATTATCACATGCTGAATGTGTCAACTGTTGACAGTTGTGGCTGAAATACAAGTATAAGGTGTAGAGATGTCTTTATTTCTCAGTGCGTCACCTGAGCTTACTGTTATATCAATAATGTGACTGAAAATGCAATCCACAAACATCAGTTTTAAAATTCAATACAATCAATGTTGCCTCTGCTAACATAAAATCATTCAATAGCATATATATATATATATACACACACACACACACACACACACACCACAGAGACACACACAGAGACACACACACACACACACACACAGTATAAAAATGAAATGAAGTTGACCAGACATGAAATGAAAACA
>JAUZST010013871.1:0-10836 GCA_034779995.1 Parotocinclus haroldoi
GGAGTCTGCATGTCCTCCCTGTGTCTGCGTGGGTTTACTCCAGGTACTCCGGTTTCCTCCCACAGTCCAAAGACATGCACGTTATGGTTAATTGCTTACTTTAAATTTGACTAGTCTTGAGATGAACTTGTGTACGGATATAACCTTGTGTGTCGCTAAGATGGCCACTGATGCTGATAGCGACATTAAAGAAGCCAGATAAACAAAATGATATAGTATATCTCTAATGTCCTGCTACCATTATCATTAATGAACTAATTTTAGGTGAGAAGACTCTAGGTACACCAATCTTTTGTGTATGGTCGAATGTCATTAATTAGTCCGTTAGGTCAAAACGAGTCCAACACAAAGTGAGCACTATACAATGATTTTCTGGATTCCAGCTTCTTTTGCTTTGATATGTAAAGTTTTTTTTACGTACACATAAGCCAAACATTTGACTTTGGAATGTAGTGGAGTTACAGTAAAAAGTTGCTGTGAAATATTTCAGTAAAGATCCACACAACTAATTACATTTCTTACCGTCCACCACTAGCCATAGAAACCCTATTCAAGTCACATTGATCTTTACTACTAATCATTTCTCCCACATCCAGCAAGTCCACTATGAGAACCTACTGATCACTTGCTGTCAAATATATCCCAGAGCTTAAACATGATGATCAGTGCAAACTGTGTAAACACTTTCTCATGAAGCAGAATGTGAAATGTCATGTCATGTCACCAGTTTCATGAAACCTGACTTGAAACCCATATGAGAGCTGCTTGACAAAAACCACAATGAAAGCACAAACCACAACATGCATCACATCAGCAACATTCGAAGATGCGCTTACACCTATTACGTAATCTCTCACGAACACACTCACTTCTCTGCAAGGAAAATGACTGAAAGAACACAATATACAGCAGCAGTTATTAAAATCACAATCCACATACACGGATCAACCATAACATTAAAACCACTGATTAGGGTAATAGATAGAGTGAAGGACATTGGGAGTTTGATGCTCTGAGTAATGTACAGAGCATCAAATAGTGTTCAGGGATGATTGTGCTTCACCATTTTGACTTGGTGCTACATTAGGTTTCCGAATTAGCTTTTCCTCTACCGACTCACTCTGATAACCTCCAACCACAAGCTTTGTGATAATGGATTGCTCATACAACTGGTGGTTTTAATTAGGCAAAAAATCTGTAAACGAAAGCACAAGGTATATGTTTTTGAAAAGTAAATATCTTTCCTACATCATAATAATGGCACAGAGAAAACAGGCAGGACAGAATGCATGAATAAAGCCTACGACTTTAACTGCAACTAATCAAAGGCAGTCTATCTATAGCACAGGGGTTAAAGGTCTGAGACCAGTAGTGAAAAAGCTACTCAGCTTTAATATAGTGTTTACCATAGCCTAATCTGAATAATGTAAGTAATAAGAGATCTCGGACATGACACATAATTGTTGAATGTAAACATTATAGAACCTACTTTAAAAATGAGGATTCAAGTTTGGTAAAAGCTTGAACAGTTACTCGTGGCAAGCCCTTCACCGGATTACACCTGGACTTGAGCCACAGCAATGCCTTCAGGCAAGGTCAGGAGTCATACATGGGAATGGCTGGCTGTATCAGATGGGTGAGGGGGTAAAATGGTTTGTTTGTTAATCTTGCCTCTTTAAATGTCGTTATTACAGCAACACACAAAAGGTTATATCAGTACAGAAGGTTATCCGAATATACACACAGATATACGCTCAAGTTAACGCCAATTTAGAGTAATCGATTAACCTGACATACAGGTGCACTGTGGGAGTACCCTGAGAACACACAGACACGGGGAGGACATGCAGAACACAGAAAGGACCCAGGCTGCTTCTTGAAGTGAGGCCGCGATGCTACCCACCGAGCCACCGTGCTGCCCCCTACCAACCTTGTGACACACTGACCAGAACAAATTGGTAAAAGGTGAAAAGGGGAAAATAACCACGTTCTTAAAACCGAGCGTGATGCATTAAAATGCAGAAATGTGCAATATTCAGGTTTGTTCCCCACAGATTTAGTTCGAATTTTTTAGTATAAAGTCAGCAAGCTCGCTATCAAACTTGAGACTATTATTGAAAACACATATTCAAAACAACTACATTTGTAAGGTGCTATAAGCTATACCTGCAACAAAGTGTAAGGGGTGTAAACTGTGGTTACCCTAATTTTTTAGTCCTCGCTCACTGCAAGCCTCAAACTCCAGCTCAATATTCTCTCATTCCGATTTGCAGTATGATAGCTTAGTAACATCCTCACTGTTACCCTTAACCTAATATTTAGAAAAATCAGCCAGTTGACACATTTTCTCTTTACTGAATGAGAAAAAATGCTTGGCATTATGCAAGCAATAACGATCAGAGATTAACCAAAACGCAATCACCACAATCATATCGAAATCTCACCTAGACTCGTGGTTTCTGTCACTCATCTGTAGCAACAATTAAAACTGAAGATAAGGTGCATCTCGGAGCTTCAAGTGACAGCTACACTTGTCTAGAAATATCCTTCTCACAAAATGAGGGGACATTTAATTATGAGATATTTTAGTTTGAAATATCTCCACATTTTTGTGAGGAGTACAGCTACCTTCAGAGTACAGTGTGTTTTTATTGGGCGTGAATAGACAGTAGTACAAAATACTAGAGAGATATTGTCATTGCAATTGGTACATAGTTCTACTCTTGGACTATATCAAAGTGATTAACCGATCTGCAACCAGGGTACCTGAACCCAAAGTCAATGCACCATTTCCACAACAGTGTTTTTTTCCTGCAAGACATCACCCCGAGTAACAGCCACCAGATTTGTCTTCCTACAGTACATTCTGGTATCATAAAGTCATCTATACACTCACTGACAAAATAATAACGTACCCAGATAGTAAGGTAAATCTCAGCAGGCAGTTATGTCGCAGGTGGATGTAAATGTGTAAATGATTACAGGTGTGGACTGATTATACACTGGGTTTTGCCGTTATAAAAGCGCTTCCCTTGCTGCCCTATAAAAAGGCTCTGAAAGGCATTGACATTGACTTCTAGACATGTCTCTATGACACCTCAAAGACAATTTGCCCAGCTGACTGACTTTGAGAGGGGGTGCATCACTGGACTGAAAGAGGCATGCTGAATGTTTCAACGAAGTGCCCTCCCTTTACGCTGTCCTGACCTGGCTGTTAGGAGCAATGTTTCCATGAGCTAACAGATTCCAGATGGCCCATACAGACCATCAGTAGAGATGATTTGCTTGATCCACTGACAAGCGTGAGCTGCTTCAGCAGTTTCATTGTCCAGCCGTGGTCATACACAAACCCTTGTTGTGGTGGTGCTGCGAATAAGGAAACTTGGACTGGAACTGTATGACCTTTAGTGACTAATCCAGCTTCTGTTTGGGATCCAAAAATGTTCAAGTATGGTTCAAGGATGGAGGTCTTGTGGTGGATGTTTCAAATCAGCCTTTGCTGTGGAGTGATGCACTGCCTTGACGGCCGGTGTGATGATCTGATTGGCTCCAGTCTGCAGATTTTGCGCCGATAGTTGGAGGGAGAGGCGAGAGTAATCTAGGCGAGGCATGACATGTAATCTAGAAGCGTTTGCTGGTCAGCAATTCAAGCTGAACACGTCCAGTAACTAGGCAATGAAGCTGCACATGAGAAATCAACTTCCTGCGTTTACTATTCATTTTCAAACGTGTTGGAATACACAGTAACCGATTTGTGACAGGAGAAAGGTGCCTGAACCACGAACTACGACAAGTGCACAGACAAGGGCTGCAAATGCTGAAGCCTTGGTTTGTTAAAAATGCTGGCTCACTAGCTGATTACTACAAGAAAGGGTAACTATATCTGGCTAAATTATTTTTGTGTGTGTGGAGACAGAGAGTAAAACAAAAGAGCACTATAGCTGCTGAGCCTCCGTGTTTACTGTGGGTCTCTAGGTAACACGAGGCCCAGGTTCTGTTGTGGTTTCGGTTCAGCAGCATGTTGGAGTCATGTAGTTTGTCAGTCAGTTAGAGTCCTGAGTCATTCTTCTCATTCACCATAAAGATCAGTAAAATTCAGTCTTTTTTCTAATGTGCTATGGCTTTTTATAGTCATGAAGCGTAATCAAGGCTTAAGGCTCTGAACTACTAAACAGAACGCTGTTCATTCAGATATCAGCTCCACCAAGCTGCCACTGTTGGGCCCTTGAGCAAGGCCCTTATCCTTTAAAAGCATTTGCTGTGGTAAATGCAATTGCAAATGACTGTCATGTCACTCATCCTACAGAACATCTTACTAACAATATGTGTTAATGATTTTTTTTTTATAATGTTTTATGCTACCCATAGCATGCTGTATATTAGTTTTGACTTTGTCCAATTTGAATAATAACATAAGACATCATTCAAATATGGTCAGGATTTATTATACACTGAACAAAACAAACTAATTCCATACCAGGATGCAGAGCCTGATAACGTACAGGGGATACATTAATACAATAACAATATAACTTATGGCATGTTATTTTTTTCTTATAGCTGTATTTTTTATGGTCGACTCAAATACCTTTACAACAGGTATTGCATATAAAGGCAGAACATGTACAAGAGTGCCTACATGCTAATAAGCCAGGGCTTTACCTTCAATACAGCTTTCAGAGTTTTAGACGATACCCATGTGTACTGTTCCGCCTTAAATGTGCATGCTCACATCGTGTTGCGATAATGACACATGCTCATTTGATCAGCTCTTTCATATATTGCAAGCCTTGACTGGTGTATTCCCCTAGTGTCGACGGAGCCGCTGAAAGAGCATGGATGGACTTCTGAACTCCTGTGTGGAAAAAGTTCAGATTTCAGACGACACACTGTGCACAATACATGGTCAAGAAACCATGGTTTATAAAACAGGACTGCTTTTAATCAGACTGTAACCAAAAATATAGACAAAACCGATTAAGGCAATTTTTGGTACTTATCAATTGATACTGAAATACTTCTATGAACTGATATATAGACACTCTGCTCACTTTATTGGGCACACGTCCTTATTTCTATACTTACTGTCCATTTTATCAGTTAGAAGCAACAAAGAAGCACTTTGTAGTTCTAACAGTAATGGTCAATTACAGACTGTTGTCCATCTGTTTCTTTACATACATCGTTAGTTGCCTTTACTCTGTTCTCTAATGGTCAGGACCAGCACATATTCAGTACTAATGAGTATAGTGGATTATTCTCAGCAATGCAGTGACACTGATGTGGTGGTGGTGGGGTGTGTGTGTGTGTGTGTGTGTGTGTGTGTGTAGCTCACACAATTGGATCAGACACAGCAGTGCTGCAGGAGTCTTTAAACCATTGTTCAATAACTGGCTGCTTTATTTGAGACTGTCCCCTTATTGCTCTACCTCGTTCATCTTGTTCAAGTCAGAGACAGAAGCTGTCTGCTGCTGCAAAAAAGTAAAAAGTGCCCTAGGAACACCAAACTTCTCTCAATTACTACTTGTGATTAGTACTTATTGATGCTGAATTGGTCTGTTTTGAGCACATGGTCCAAAAGTAACAATTATGTTCAACCTTTTACTTATAATAGGTTTAAGTGGGAAAGAAAAAAAGCTTAACAAAATACTTTCCCTTTGGACCACATGTTCATTGTTTCAGCAGTAGTCAGTACTTCTTACCAGTAATTATTGAGAGATGTTTGGTGTCACTAGGTCATTGGTTTAGTACTTAAAAGCCCTGGTAAGATTTGTTCTAATCACTATAGAGCTTCTTAATTAATGGAGAATTTGAGCTAGGAGACCACAGTCATAAGGCTGGTGCCTTAAATGTTCTAACATGCTGATGGTGCAACGTCCTTGACAACATATCAACTTTCCACACGTATTGTATTTAGCCATTTCTTTTTCTCTCAAAGTGGAGCCAAACGTTTAAGCACTTTTGAGAATCCAGCTTCCACTAATGCTCTATTCAAGCGTATAAAAACAAAACTACGTGATCACATGATGCAGCAGTCCTGGAAGATAGACGCCTCCTTAATACAGATGTATTTTGGGGCTAATGCATTTAAAGCATAATACGCGTTAGTAGGAACTGAGGTTACCCAGTTCCTGGAACTCAGATGTGTGTGTGGCTGCAAAGCCGTTTCACCAACATGTGGACCTTGAATGGCTGAAAGGGTTGTTGTGTTTCCGGTGCTTTCAGAAAAGCATCAAATCAGTTTTTGTCTTACAGCTTGAATTCAAACCTGATGATCTTATCCCAGCTTTGTTTACACAATCTGCTTATGACATTCAATTAACAAGAAAGCAAGGTAACAGCTCTGAAAAAATGCAAAACTACAATAACGAGTGAGAAAAATTGATCAGATACAACTTTGTATAGCCACCATCTGCTTTAGTTCCAGCCATCTACTTTCTACTTTCTCACCAGCTTTCCTTGACAAAATTTGGAAATGTTTACTGATTCTTCCCTGCAGAATCGTTCAAGTTTAATCAAGATTCACTTGCAGCTTTTCTTTTTCTTTTTTTTTTTTTAGCACAGTCATATGTTTTCTTGGTAATGGTTCTGAATCAGAACTTTTTCAATACCACAACCCTAGATTACCCCCCACCACCACCAACTACTCTCTCCTCCCTCTTGCACTACCAACTGTACCTGAATGTTCTGGTCTGAAGACACTGCTGGGACATGAAGTGCAGATTTATAATAATAATTCTAATAATATAACTACATGTGAGAAAGTCTGCGAGAAACAAATTATTTGTAATTTGTCTTTTTCTTCTTCCAAGAGTACGACCATAAATCAATATTCTGCACACAATAAGAAAATTCTGGCACTTTCAAAAGAGCTTACCTGAGTTCCATACATCGACTGGGGAGAACTCGATTTTGGGTGCTGCTGGAAGCTGAAAGGGTCAGAAAACTGTATCACAACCCTTTCAGGTGTGCACATTGTTTTCATCTACAAATTCCTAGTATGGTATGAACTATTGTGCTGCTAATCCATCTTGACAAGGCGATTTCAAATGTATGTTACCTCAAAACCAAAGTATTTGCTCCATTCTTGCACTGCTGGGGGGATGGCTGCTTTAGCTTTGCTCAGAGCTTCGGATCCCTCTGTACTTCCACCGAGCAGTCCTGAATCATAAGCCACATATACAGCTCCTCCAGCGATGCCCACCTTTGTGGCTAACCTGAGAGAGGGGGAAACAAAGCAGTTCGTTACAGAGATGTCTCAAATCAGGTAGCGTGGGATTAGTGACGAATCCTGTGTCGCACACCTTATCTCTCATTTTATAGAATTAGTTTGAACATTTAATCATTACATGGACAGCACTCTGCCTCACAGCAAGAAGGTCCTGGGTTCAATCCATGGTGGAGCATCCTGGGTTCTCCCTGTGTCTGTGTGGGTTTACTCCGGTTTCCTCCATCAGCTCAAAGACGTGTGTTTGGTTAATTGATCCCTCTAAATTGGCACCGTCTTGAGTGCATGTATATGACTACTTTTGATGCACCCTTGCGTATGGATGTAACAACGTGTGTCGGAGAAATGGCCACTGATGCTGTTAGAGACGATAAATAAAACCAAACAAACTAACAAGACCTTCTGCACAGATTGTTATGTACAAAAAAAAGGTACAGAACCACAGCAAAATGCCAGAATGCAATGAATCCAATGGGATGAACTGATTGCTCGACCTTAGTCTATCAGGAGACAATTCCAAACTAATGTTGGATTAAAATTCCTCCCTGCAGTTTGTGTACATCAGATAAATGTTGATGTTAGACAAACATTTGAGACTTTGTAAGTAGTGAAAGCTAGTTATCAACCATTTTGTTATTAATATGCTTGCCCAGGGAACATGTCACTGCATGAGTGATGCCTTTCAGACGCCTTCATAAGTGCTTCACTCAGACGTCTGGGTTGCTGCAAAGCCTTGTCACCATCATGTGGTCCTGCCACGGTCTGGCTTCTGACATACAGACATGTTTCTGAGGTTGTAACAGGTTTGTTGTGTTTCCGCTCGGTTTTGCTTACAGTGCTTTCAGAAAAGCATCACATCGGATTTTGTCGTGCAGCCTGAAATCAAACCCGATCATCTTATTCCAGCTTTATGACATTTAAGTAACAAGAAAACAAGGTCTGAAAAAAGGCAAAACTACAACAACAGGTGTGAAAATTTGAAACAGATAAAACTTTGTATAGACACCTTGTGCTTTATTTGCACCATTTTATTAGATACGATGTTGTTTTAGCAACTGTATACAATTATTTCTTAGTGACTTTACTAGAATACAACCTGAAAAAAACAGGAAATTGTATGCAGTATTAAAAAAAACTGACAACATCCTCTATAGGTCACAGTGACTATTTACTATTTAATGTGGGCTCCCTTTAAACTTGAACAATAGCAGCATCTGGCAGATTCAATGGGATACAGTTGAGCCTTCTACAGTGTGAAACAGTTTGAACAGGAATAGTCATTTGGAAGGGTAGCAGCGAAGGAACCACTCTTTGGAACGGGAACAGGGTGAAAAGGCTAAGATATAGTAAAGCTCACAGAGACTGGAAGGTAAAGCAGTGAAAAAGTATCTTAAGTTTGAATTCTTCGACAATGTTATATATTATCATTACATCGCTGCTAATACAACAAAAAAGAAGTGTGTCCTAAGACTCATGTACAATAATGTATATCTGACTGCCACAGATCACAATGTACCTGTACATAAACTGCACCCTACTGTAGAGGTTTGTGTTAACATTAAGATACAGGACGATTTGACAATACAGTCTCACCAAGGTTGCCCAAACTGTTTAATGTACTCTATGTAATAGGTTCACTACAGCCTCTATAGAAATAGTATATAAAGACAACACAAAACATTTGCAAGGGACCGGCTCCAAACTGTTCCCACAAAGTTGGGAGCATTGAATTGTCCAAAATGTCTTGGTATGCTGAAGCATTCAGAGTTCCTTTCACTGGAACCAAGGGGCCGAGCCCAGCTCCTGAAAAACAACCCCACATCATAATCCCCCCTCCACCAAACTTTACACTCGGCACAATACAGTCAGACAAGTACCGTTCCCCTGGCAGCTGCCAAACCCAGACTCATCCACCAGATTGCCAGATTCAGAAGCTTGATTCGTCACTCCAGAGAAGGCGCCTCCATTGCCCTAGAGTCCAGTGGTGGTGTGCTTTACACCTATGTATCCGACACTTTGCATTGCACTTGGTGATGGCTTGGATGTAGCTGCTCGACCATGGAAACCCATTCCATGAAGCTCTTTGCGCACTGTTCTTGAGCTAATCTGAAGACCACATGAAGTTTGGAGGTCTGTAGCGATCGACTCTGCAGAAAGTTGACGACCTTTTCGCACTACGTGCTTCAGCGTCTGCTGACCCCGCTCCGTCAGTTTACGTGACCTATTACTTTGTGGCCGAGTTGCTGTCACTTCCATTATCTTAGAATACATATGACGGTCGACTGTGGAATATTTAGGAGCGAGGAAATTTCACGACTGGATTTCTTGCACAGGTGGAATCCTAGCACAGTTACACGCTGGAACTCACTGAGCTCCTGAGAGCGACCCATTCTTTCACAAATGTTTGTAAAATCAGTCTGCATGCCTAGGTGCTTCACTTTATACACCTCATTCAGATGGCTTGGATGGGTGAGCGAATACTTTTGGCGATATAGTGTATTAATTAATGGACAAACCTGACGCACAAAGTCAACTTTGTCCTTGAAGGTGAACTAAACTAAAACTTTACAACGAACACACACACACGACTGTATAAACCAGAATACACAAAGCATCCCAGTAAACACGACAATAACAACAAACCACTGTTTACTTTATTTCTCTGTCAGCCATATGTAGCTGACTACTTTAGCTAATTGATTTTTGCCGTTCTTATGTAGAGTAAAGAAAGACTTACTTTAGTACAGGTAACATCCGGGACGCCATTTTCTCCTATAATTTGATGTTTAACGTTACAGTTTAGTAAAGTCGCTCAATAAACTCTACTCTTACGTCGTACTCGTTAGCTAGTTAGCATTCAAGCTAAACCCATCATCCACAAGGACAGAACAACTTCTTCTCCCATGAAGTTTCTTCTCCTTATCGGTGTAGCGGCGCCATCTGCAGTGCGGCCAATAAAAAGCACGCGAATGAAAGAGAAGGTACTGTGGTGTTTGGATGTTTGTTTTGTTTCTGTTTTTAGTCGTTTTGTCGCACTAATCAGCTTTAGTAGAAATTTGACCTCGATGTAAAACAAATTAAGAGAAAAATCTCTCTGAGCTCGATCAATGCAATTTTAAATGGATGGGGAAATAACACCAAACTATAGACAGAATCATTCAGCCCATTATGGTATACAGGGATTTCTTGGTACTAGGGGTGTTGATTGGATCTTGTGGGGTCCCATTCCAAATTCTGGCCCCAACTTTAATGGATGTGACCGAATTGATTAAGATTTAGCCAGATTAAATACATTTTTCATGACTGTTTATCAAACAGAATGGAGCTTTTGCCTGTGTCGCTGGTTAGTCTCTGGGTGACTGCTCTGGGCCCCTTCAAATTTGTAATTTTTCCCCAGTGTTAATAAATAAGGAGACAAATTACTTAGAGGAACAACATTTTGAGGATGTGCTTGAAGTGTAGATGTGTTTGAGGTGCCTATTGGACTGCAAGTATTTGCACTAGTGTACAACACACTACGCAGTTCTGAAGCAAAGGCACAAACTAATTCTTCTTCTTTTTCTTCTTCTTCTTCTTCTTCTTCTTCTTCTTGTTCTTCGTCGTATTAT
>JAUZST010013872.1:0-10836 GCA_034779995.1 Parotocinclus haroldoi
GAGAGAGAGAGAGAGAGAGAGAGAGATAGAGAGAGAGATAGAAAGAGAGACAAAGAGAGACAGAGAGAGAGAGAGAGAGACAGAGACAAAGAGAGACAGAGAGAGAGAGAGAGAGACAAAGAGAGACAGAGAGAGAGAGAGAGAGACAGAGAGAGACAGAGAGAGAGAGAGAGACAGAGACAGAGAGAGAGAAAGAGAGAGAGAGACAGAGACAAAGAGAGACAGAGAGAGAGAGAGACAGAGAGAGAGAGACAAAGAGAGACAGAGAGAGAGAGAGAGAGTGAATAAGAGTGAGAGAGTGAGAGTAAGAGAGTGAATAAGAGTGAGAGAGTGAGAGTAAGAGAGTGAATAAGAGTGAGAGAGTGAGAGGGCGAGTAAGAGAGAGAGTGAGAGAGTAAGAGTGAGAGAGTAAGAGTGAGAGAGTAAGAGTGAGAGAGGGAGAGTAAGAGTGAGAGAGTAAGAGTGAGAGAGTAAGAGAGTGAGAGTAAGAGAGTGAGAGAGTAAGAGTGAGAGTAAGAGAGTGAGAGAGTAAGAGTGAGAGAGTAAGAGTGAGAGAGTAAGATTGAGAGAGTAAGAGTGAGAGAGTAAGAGTGAGAGAGTAAGAGTGAGAGAGTAAGAGTGAGAGAGTAAGAGTGAGAGAGGTCGGTACCTGGGCGGGACAGATGGCCTCGCAGAGCTTACAGGCGATGCAGCGCTCCTCCCCGGACGGATAGCGCCTCAGGGCGTGCTCACCCCGAAACCGAGGGGACAGAGGACCTTTCTCAAACGGGTAGTTAATGGTGGCGGGCTCACGCAGAAGGTAACTCATGGTCATTCCCAAACCTAGAACACGGCACGGGTACGAGTTTAGCTCCAAACACCGAGAACAAAATCCATTCCCTAATGTCCCGCTCTGATAAATAAAAATTAACTGATTAAAAAAAAAAACCCTCAAAAGCTGGAGAGCCAGTTTGCTCAGCCGGGGCTGTGTTAGGCCACGGTCCTAACTTTGGGATTAACGCCTTGGGGTACTGACCTCGGAACAGCTCGGTCCAGAGCAGGGTCTGGGCGGCTCGGTCCGTGACGGACTTCAGGTCTGTGGGGAGTTCCTGAGCGTTCACATATTCTACAGAGAGGCAGAGCGACAGAATTAGGGGCCGGGGCACGAAGGCAGACGTACGGTGCAGTTGGACGTAGTGAGGGGCACTTACTGAACCCCTGTCTGTGAGCGGACAAGCTGAGAGGACGGACAAAACGGGGACCGGCCCAGACGCAGCCTAAAGAAAGCAAAAAAAAAACAAACAAACGAAAAGAAAATCAAGCAACCGTGAGCGAAAGCAAAAGTTTCTCCTCAGGGCGGCAGAACAGCGTAGTTCCACAGGACGGAGAGAGAACGTACCTGGCCGGGACACGGAGCACAGGAGACGGAACGTCGCAGCCATGGAGCCTGTAACGGGGCACACTGAGGTCAGTCCCACAAAAACCTTCTTACCGTTACAGAAGAGAAACATTAGCATTAACGTTAGCGTACCCAGGATCGGGAATGTGTTTAAAAAAAAAAATTACTCTAAAATAAACATGGATTCATATATATATATATATATAATTTTTTTTTTGGTGCACTTTATATAAAGTTTATATACATTTTAATACGTTTTATACAAACGCATACGATATATTTACATTCATATTAGGCCGAATTAATTTAAAGCATGGCCTTTTCGTATACAAATAATTTTATTTATAAAAAATTTTATTTACTGCTACCGACGTTTATACATTTTTGCTCCCAAATAACGCAAGCGCGTTTGCTTTTTGTATTTTATCTGAAGCTCAAAAGAAATAAAAGGCCGTACGTTTCATACCGTATACGTCAAGATCATTTAGGAATAAAACGAATACGAATAATTGTTATTGTCGTTATTATTTTCTCGTTCCGTTGTTAAAAATCGGTCAGTAGCGCACAGTTTTAGGATCAAATAACTTATCTGGGAGGTTCAGCCCCAATTATTATACATTTTAATTATGAATCGGTTAAAAAATAATAATAATAATAATAGATTTAGGCACAAATAAATCCTTTTTTTTTTTTTATTTGCAAAGACTTTAAAATTTTTTTTTTTTATTTTTTTTTTTTTGACGGACCATCCTCTAAACCGCTTCCGACTTTTTTTTTTCTTTTTTTTTTTTTATGTCCAGGTTCTTTATTATTATTTTATTGTCGTTCTTCAGACCAAATTCTGGAAGAAAATTTAAAAAAATATATGCTCAGTTTTATTCTTTTAAATTAGAACATTATTACATATTTTATTTGCCTTCTATTGTATTAGGTCGCACAAACATAACTAAATAGCACTTTTTATTATTAATAATAATAATAACTACTTTTGTTATGTCCATTTTCTTTTCTTTTTCATGTGCATGTTCTTTTTTTTTATATTTAAAATGGTCATAAATTTTTTTTTCATACATCGTGTCATTTATTTGCCTGCTATTGTATTAAGTCGGATAAATATACAACTATATATTACTTTTATTAATAACAATAAGAGCTATTATTATTACAAGCAGGAGAACGAGACGAGGCTCCCTAATAAAAGCGAGTGTTTCGGGTCTCGTTTAAACGTGGTAAAAAAGACATCTTTAAATACGACGGGACAAAACTGACATTAAAAAGCTGGTAACAAACGCAGGAAAAATGTTTTATTTATTTATAGGCCGCACATACGGTGGTTTATTGGCGGCAGCGCAACACAATATCGACATGACTGCACTTTTATTTATTTATTTTTTTTACTATAAAACTTATTTCACAGCAGAGCAGCTTGTTTTTTATTATCTCACCCCTTTTTAAACTACTGTTATGTTGTGTTTATTTTCTTTTCTGTTATTTAAAAAGTTATATAAAGCGCACAAAAATATATGAATCAATGAATAATATAGGAAATATTTTAGAGTTTACAGCCACAAGCAAGTTTATACATGTATATAACATAGATTTTTTAAAGGTTTTTTTTTTTAACCATTTTATGTTTCGAAGTAATTACGTAATCATAATACAATAATCATTTAGTAGAAAGAAAATACAATTGTCATTATAGCGATTTTTTGTTTAACGATTTTGGTCGTCCATTTAAAAATGATTAAATTAGCATATTATTGTATATTTTATATGGCTTCAGAATTGAGTCGCATAATTAAATATTATTAATATTATTATTATTAATTAGAGTGAACACAGCGTGATTGGGAACGCGTTCAACCAAGGAAACACGAACTCCTAAATCAGTTCCACCTTTCCATAATGGATTATTATGCAACATAAGACTTAAATATAGTATTTTTAAAAAAAATAAAATCTTACATTTATTTATCAGGATATAAATCACGTCACGTGACAGAAACACAGCGTGAGTTTTGATAGCACTTTATAAAGGACATGAGGCTAACGGTTAGCAGTTTAGCACGCGTGGAAAAATCAGCCCTAAACCTATTAAACAAACGTTAAGTCAGTTCGGTTACTAAACAGATAAAAATCGAACCTATCCCGAACAGCATTTGCTCTCCTTTTGAGTCAGAACGCTGTAATATTAACACTCTGAGCTCTTTAGCTTCCAGCTCAAGGACTTTCAATGACTGGAAGAGTAACAAGGAGAAACTGGAGCCGAAATGGCGTCTTATCTTCAGCACGGGACCATTAAACTACTCACACGTGCAGAAACCCAAACAGTCCACCAGAACCAGAACCAGAACCAGAACCTATCTCACCTGCAGCGCTATTTGGCCTTCTGAACCAGAACAGCGGAAGCTTTAGCACCGGACACCGTCCCTTACCGTGCAGGAGCTCCGCCGGTCACGTGACTCAAACAGCCCCGCCTTCTCTCTAACCACGTGACTCATTGGTGTTTTTTTTTGTTTGTTTGTTTGTTTATTTGTTTGTTTTTTATTTATTTATTTGGCTTTAAAGTTTCCGTCAGGTAAAGGTTTTTTAAATCCAAAATCACCAAACTTAAAATCACTATAATGATAATTGTATTTTTAAAAATAAGTAAGTATTAAATTAATTTATGCAATTACGTAATTATTTCGAGACATAACATGGTTTAAAAACCTTTACAAAATAATGTAAAAAAAAAGAAAAAGATATATATATATACTTGCTTGTTAAATAATAAAATAATATTTTCTATATTTTTCATTGATTAATATATTTTTGTGCACGTTAGTTTATATACATATTGTAGGCTATAGATGCTATTTTAATATATTTTATAGAAACGCATATATATATATATATACATTTTTGCTCCCAAATAATCCAAACTTGTTTTTTTTGTATTTTATTTTAAGTAATTGAAATTTTATACTGTATATTTAAATATTATTTATGAATAATACTAATACTAATAATTATTATTATTATATTTATAATTTTCTCTTTTCGTTGTTAAAATTGGTCAATATTGCACAATTTTCGAATAAAATAATTCAACGGGGAAATATAGCTCTAATTATTATACATTGTAATTACAAATGAGTACAAAACACAATATATTTATGCACAAATAAATAAATACATATAATTTTGATTCCAAAAACTTAAAATATTTTAAAAATTTATTTTAAATTGACTTTTAATTCTTGGGTGAATTTTTTTTTTTTTAAATTGCTTTTTATTGATTCTGAAGATCTCGTTTTTTAAGGGTACATAATCCTAAATTGACCCACATTTCCATGTAAAGTATTTTAAAATTCATTATTGTAATTTAAAAAATAAATAAACAAGCAACAACTATAATAATAATAATAATAATAGTAATAATAATAAAAACAATAATAACCATAATAATAATAATAATTATTATTATTATGATATTGAATTTATTATTATTATTATTATTAAATGTATTATTATTGTTATTATGCTGAATTAATTATTATTATTATAATCTCTTTTTTGTAGTTACAGTATATCAATATCGCATAATTTTGGAATCGAATAATTTAACTGCAAAACACAGAATGAATTATTCTTCATTCAGAATTATTATTAAAATACATTTTAATTATAAAACAAATTTAAAAAATAATATATATATGGGTGCGAATCAATAAATGCATTTCGTTTTGTTTCCAACTGTATTTTAAAATTCCTTATTTGGAAACTTTGTCATTTATTTACTGAGCATTGTGTAAACATCTTTCACTTCCCCCAATCTTTTCAGATTTAATTCACAATAAATAAAGCAGGCAAATCCTAATAACGAACAAATAAATAATATAATAAATAAATAAAGCAGCTATGAGCTTCGGTTGTGGCTTGGAGCATTTTTTTAAAATTAATTTCTGCCAGCTCAGGAGACTCGGGTGCTGACGTGTGTGTGTGTGTGTGTGTGTGTGTGTGAGCTCAGTGAGAGAGGAAAAGCAGAATCAGGGGTTTGTAGCTGATGTTTAATGAAGCAGTGAAGCTTTAATTAAGAACGGGGTGATGATTTTATTCCCTCTTACGAAATCCTGGACGTAAATTCAGTCCTGCTTAAAAAGCTCCTGATTCTCTGATGCTCGAACCAAAGCTGGATTAACAGAACTGAAGTTCCTCTAAAACAAGTAAGTAGTTTAACTCTCTCCCTCTCTGCCTTTCACTTTAGAGACACCAATTACCCTAATGCACGTCTTTGAAATGTGGGGAAAATCCAGAGTATCCTGGATCTCAGGTTTTTACAGTTTTCTCTTCTATATTTTCCTTTCTAAAGGCATTCGTTTTTTGTTTTGTTTGATTTTTTTTCCCTTTCCAATGCCTTCAGGTTCTGAAAATTTATTTTCTTGATTTAATTACTGAAAGTCGAAGGCAAAATTAACCTAGTAATATTTTTTTTTGTTATACTCTTTTGTACCTTTTCTATTTTCCATTGTTTCCACGTGAGCCAGTTATTTAATCATGTATTTTTTTTAATGTCTTTTAATTTTCGTTTTAAATGAAGCTAAACTGGTGTCTTTATTCGATTTGAAATTTATTTTCGCACTTTTTAACACGAATTAAACATTAATATTAACACTTACATTCAGGACGTTTCCTCCTCTGTAATTAGGCTCCCGTATTTTCTTTCTTTCATTCTTTCTTTCGTGTTTGTTTTTGTTCTCACACTTTTATTTTTAAGTGATTGAAAGCTGAACGTATCTCATGTTTTGACCTCTTTTTTATTGGCTATTTTTCGTATATTTTTTAGAGATGTTCTTTGATTTATTTCTTGCTTTTTAAAAATTATTTTCCTTTTTTTTCTTTCGTTATTTGTTTGTTTGTTTTTCTCACCACACTTAAGCATGCAGGTCATTTCAAATTAAATAGAGATATTTTTTTATTTACCTGCAACATTTTATTTTATTATTTATTGTATTTTCTTTGCTTTTTGATGATTGGTTTTTTTTTTTTGTATTTTTTTTTTTAAAGCGACACCGATCCATGACAGCCTATCATTTCCTATCATTTTTCCCGTGTTTTGGTCTTTTGTTAAATAACAAAGAAGCTTTTTTTGTACTTTTTTCAGGCAGAAATTCCTTCATTTACTTCAATCTCTCCATTTATTTGGTTGTTTATCACTACGTTTTTTACTACAGTTTCCACATTATTTGGATTTTTATCTCGGATTTTCTTCAAGTTGTCGTAATTTGTTCAGCTATTAAGTTTTTTTTTTTTTTTTAAAGATTTATCAATCTTTGAAGACTTTTCCCAGTTGATGTGCTCTTAGTTCTTTTATTTTCACATTTGTATTCTTTTATTTATTTATTTTTTTTAAACACAATTCCGCTCTTTTCTTCCCAAATAATAAACAACAGTAAATCTAGTGTTTTCCTTTTGGAACTTTTAGAGCTTTTGTGCTTTGCGTTTTTTTTTTTTGTTTGTTTGTTTTTGTTTTTTTTTAATTTCCCACAATATCGTACATTTATGTAACGTTGAATTTTTCTGTTTTCTTTTCTTTTCTGAACCTGTGCTCTAGTGAACCTGACAGCGAACGCCAGCCAGTCGCACACGGCCACGTGGAGTCGAGTAGAGAAGAGTGTCCTGGCGATCATCCTGAGCGTGGAGATGGTGCTGGGAATTCTGGGAAATGTCATGGTCCTGATGGTTAAAGCCGCGGTGAGGACATTTGTGAAACGCTGAGTGTTTGAGAAGCAAAGGTGATCAGAGGAACTCCGGTTTATCGTTCAAAACAACGTTCCTCCAAAAAAAAGAGCGGAAGGGATTCCCATATTTCTGCCCTAACGCAGGGACGTCCCCCGAAAAAAGATCACGTCTTAAGGGCGGTTTAAGTGGCTCTGAAATCTCGGTGTACTTTTCTGCATTAATGCTGCATCACAGAAGCGGAAATGACCTTTAACCAAGGGTCCGGACCCCCCCCCGACCCCGTCCCATGATAGACCCTGGCTTTTGGACTTGTTCCTCATAACGGTCGAGATCTGTAATCCTGATTGCTGATCGCAATCCCCGTTTCCGTGGTGACGGTCCACCCTAGAGGCCTCCGAGCCCGGAGAGGTGGGCGGAGCTTGTGGGCGTGGCTATAACACAAGGCTTGTTTTTGAATGTATTTATGAATGTAACTCTGTATTATAGAGCTCGATAAAGGTTGTATAAAGTAATCCCTAACCCACGTGCTCCTATCGGATACTGATCAAGGACGCTTCTGAGGGAGGGGAGAGAGATCGCCCCTCTTCCGTTAGCTTTTTCGGACTGAAATTCCTCCAGATTTGGCATGGTGTAAGGATATGACGCTCTCTAGGGGGAGAAATATCTACAGTAAATCCCTTCCGATCTTCCTTCGAGGAACGGCTCGAGGCTTTTTCGACGCAGGGTCGGGGCGGTCGAAAGGGTTCACATACTTCTGCTACCGTACGCCTCACGCCCCGTGTTTTGTTCTCGGCTCCCACAGAGCAGGAAGCAGTTCCAGTGCGTGTACTGGCTCCCGTTCCTCAGCCTCACTCTGTCGGACCTCTGCTGCGCCGCCCTGATCATCACCGGCTCCTTGCTGGCCATGCTGACGGGGGGGCAGGCGTCGCCCTGGTGCGAGGCGGTCAGCCTGTTCAAATTCACCTTCATTACCTCCTCCATCGGGAGCATCGGTACGGATCCAGCACATTTCGTTCGGGCCGTTCCGAGCTTCGGTCGTTAGTCTCAGGGAGCGGTCCCGCGTTCGTGGGAAAAAAAAAAAAAGGTCACGGAACCATCTCGAAAGAGTTTGGACCCCAAACTGGGGTGGGGGAAATTCAGGTCCAGCAAGGATCCAAAGAGCAAGAGCAAAGGAACCCAGGGTCACTCCTAAGCAACTAAATCCAGCGTTCTGGCGATTTTTAAGGAGTTGCTTGTGAACCCTGAGCGTCCCTGTTCCTGGTCAGGGTCCCGAGAGGTGTTCCGGTGTGCGCCCGACTCTAACCCGGGCTGGGGGGGAAGGGGGGGGGGCAGAGACGTGGGTTTAGGGGTGTTAAGAGGTAGCAAGTTTCCGTTCCTCACAGTCTGCTCACTGGGAAAACGCGAAGCGCCTTTGGAATCCAGTGCCCGATCGGATAATCCCGACGGACAACTGGCACCTCTAAAGTGTCTGGGTAAGCGCGCGTTTGGCCCGCGGCAGACCTCGACGAACCCCACCCCCGATAACCCCGGGGTTCACTTGCTTTTGTGCCAGCACAGACGTGATGCGTTCCATGACAGATTTGACGCGCCAGGCTTGAACGATCGGCTTTTTGTGTGCCAGCTCTCCTGTGCGTCCAGAGGCTCGCGGGCTTGGCCTCCGCTGGACGGCGCCCTTCCGTCTTCGCCGGGGCGGCGTGCCTGGCCTCCTGGTTGTCGGGAGCCGTGTTTGGGGCGGTCCCAGTGATCTACGAGTGGGTCAGGTGAGCTTTCCTAAACGGCCCTTCGTGTCGGAATGAATTAAATACGGGCGTCTGTGCTGATCTCCGTTAACCCTGGACGCCAGGTACGATCCCGCAGAGATGATGTGCGCCGTGTTCTGGGAGAGCAGCTACTCGGACATGCTGGTCTACATCCTGTGCGCCTTCAGCGTTTCCATCTTCCCACCCATCCTGCTCGTCATCGGCTGCTCCGTCCTCGCCTGGGCTGGATGCGGGAGGAGCCGTGTCAGGTGCAGGTTACAGATTCGCTGCGATTCGGGGTTGCATTTGTGCAAAAAGAAACCATCGTCTTTCTCGTACCGGCTGGTTAATATTTAGGGTTGGTGTTACTGGGAGTAAGCCACTGCTCGACCAAAAAAAAAAAAAAAAACAAGTACCATCGCTGGCCGAAAGGACGGGAGCCCTGCATCCCAGCACAAAGAACCTTCTGTCCTTTCCCAGCCGTGAAACATCACGGACATAATCAACAAGATCTTAAATAGAGCGTCTAAACGACCACAGACAATCAGGATTACTATTCGTCCCGTCCTTTACGGAGGCGCTAGGTGTTCAGCCGTCCCCGCTGCGTTCCAAAACAGCTCGTTATTCCGCTGGGGACGGATTCGTTTGTCGGTACCTTTCCAGACCGAATGCACGGGCTGAAGCTCTTCTCTTCTCTTCTCTTCTCGTCTCCTGTCTGTAGTCAGATGGACTTATCGTCAGTGACTCCTCTCGTGGTGGGATTTTATCTGCTCTGCTACACCCCGTTCACCGTATCAGAGGTGAGACGACTTCCGGCTTCACGAGAGACACACAGACAGCAGAATAACCCCGCGGAGTTCCCCTCAGAACTCGTTTTGTCCCTTCCCGGTTAGCGTTCACATGGCTAGGATTAGGGCTGTGTGACGCCGAGCCACAGGAGCAGCTATAATAATAATAATAATAATAATAATAATAATAATAATAATAATAAGGGCGGCACCGCTGCCTCACAGCAGGGCGGGGCGGCCTGGGTCCTCCCCGTCTCCGCGTGGGTTTACTCCAGGACCTCCCACAGTCCAAAGGCATGCGCGTTAGGTTAATTGGTGTCTCTAAAGCGGCCCCTAGTGTGTGACTGCGTGTGTGGGCGTGCCCTACGATCGATTGGCGCCCCGTCTAGGGTTGTTCCCAGAGTTGCCAGGTGGGCACTGGACCCAAGACCCCCTGTGGATTAAATGGAGGGGGGGGGCTCGATTTAAGCTTTTTTAAAATGTTTTTATATGTATTTTATTACGTCGTAATGCCTGTACAAACGGCTCAAAAACTGTCCCCGATGACATTTTATTTTATTTTATTATTTTTTTATTTTTAGTTGGTTCTGCTTGGGAGGCTGGACCTGTCACCTTCTCCAGAATGGCTCAGAACCCTCTCATCAGTGCTGGCTTACCTGGACTGCTGTATAAACCCCATCATCTACTGCACCAACCCAGACTTTCGGGAGGCGGTGCTCGCGCTCGTGTGGTCCAGCAGGACGTCCAGCTTCCCCGAGCCGGTGCTGACCGGCATCACCAAGCTAGACGTTTAGAAATGAGGAGAAAACGTTTCATAAATAAACGTAATGTCTGTCCGCTGACGTCACGGGTACGCGATCTGGCGACACGCTGGTCACCGCCTGCCACCGGGGGAGTTTTTTTCTTGCCGCTGGCGCCCTAGGCCTGCTCCGTTTGGGGCTGGGGGGAACTGGGGTCAGGTGTTCGTAAATCACAATGTAAAAAAGCGGTACGGGAAAATAAATACGAGAAAGAAATTCGACCCGATTCGGATTACAAAGGTTCGTGAGTTAATAACGAGGGGCGATCCTTCTGCGCTCCCTCAGACGGCGAGGGATTACTTTATCCAATCTTTATCCAGCTCTATAATCCAGAGTTACATTCATAAATACCGCTTACAACTTTACTGTACCAAAAACAAGCCTCGTGTTATAACCACGCCCACAAG
>JAUZST010013873.1:2500-10835 GCA_034779995.1 Parotocinclus haroldoi
CCTGTACTTTGTCATTTTGTTAATAGAGTCACATGACCTAACCCTTCCAATCAGTATTGTAATCATCCCGATGAGCAGTTCTGATTGGTTGGTAGCAAACTCGCTCAGATATGCGTCCTATAGCAACCAAGAAATGCAATAACGTTTACAATTGCTTGATGTTTTTGATTTGATTCAAGAACTAAACGTTTATCTAATATTTGAAAGCAGATGATGAAACATCTTTGTTATTCTGAGTGTGTTCAGTTTGAGAACTATTTTCTATATTTATAAAACAATCAGAGATTTTTCACTTTAACGCCGTCATTAGATTCATTATCGCAATTCTTCTCAGCAATGAAACATGGGTGTGTCTAGCCCATTTTAGGGGTGATGGGAGTCCGAGCAACCCTAAAACACAGGTAAAAAGTTGTTCTTTCATTGTTTTTAATGGATAATCTGAAAAAAAGTTACAACCCAAGGAAGTATAGTTTGTTTGGGTTTTAACGCCGTATGTAACATGCGTGTTATTCAATGGCAGGGAAGGTTGTTGCATTACTGTCAGTATATTTTCTCATGTCTTTCCATTTCGGACCATTTTATATTTTCTTTTTTATGGTTTTATGGTATGTTAATACTGCTCTTGTGTTATCTTGCGTGAGAATTTCTTTTAAGGTTCTTAGAAAGTATAGTAAATGAATAACAAAACTACAGCTGCTTGCCTCACAAGTGGTATGGAACAAGTTTTCAGTCACAGATTTTATTCCAGTCACAGTGTTTCCCCTATATCCAAAAAGTCAGATGTTTGTCCTTCACAAGTGTGGAGAACGATAGTCCCAAATTGGGTGGCCTCATAAAACATTGGTTTTTAGAATCCCCCCCCTGCACTAAACTGTGATCCGCTGCTGCATAGAGGGAGGGCATGTCATAGTCGTATATCGTGTGTATATCGCAAATTATTTCATAAAACGTTTATTTGCTCGCTCACTCGCCAAAAGAAAGCTCTAGGTCTTCGGACAGATTTTTGTTTTCTCTCCAAGAGCTTTAAAATGGGATCCCTTATTACGTTTGTAATTGGAGAAACCAATAATGTGAAAAATTAAGGTTTAGAATGGAACTTACTAAACTGAGTCTTTGTACCAAGGTTTGCTTACTGTTCATCATCATGTCATTTTCATGATTCAAAATTCACCCTTTTAATTAATTTCAGGACCGTAAGGAGTCAGGATCTAACTGGCAGAACTGGGTGCAAGACGGGACCCAACCCTGGACAGGGTGCCAATCCATCGCAGGGCAAATTAATTCACAAGCATGCACTAGACTCATTAGAACAGTGGTTCCCATATTGACGGCATAGGGCTATTGTGGGGGCGGGGGAAAAATAAAATAAAAAGATACGAAATGCCTTTAAATAATTCCACTGTAAATAAGATTTGCAAATACGTTCTGTTCAGAAGTTTCAGGTTTGTATGAATTTCAGTGTTTAATACGAATTCCAGTGGGGTTTGAAAGCCGAAATAAACCCCAGAAAAAGAAATGGGGAGAACAAGCAAATTCCACACAGACACTGTCCAGGCAAAAAGTGGAACCAAGATGCTCTGGAGCTGTGAGGTGACAGGAGCCGCTGTCTTACTCGGCTACCTCAATAAGGATGAGATGTTTTTCATTTCCGTATTTTGGGGAAAATCCCTACCTGGTTCCTGGTTCCATTATCTCTGATCTCAGCGAGACTCTGGCGAGATGAAACGGACGAGCGTGACTGTGTGTGTGTGCGTGTGTCTGAACTTCAGCTCGCCAGAAGTGGGTTATGAACCTGTGCTGAATTTCTCAATAGCGTCGCAGCTCAAAGCCAGCTGTTAAATGGTTGAGCGAGGATCACGTTAAACATTCTCTGTCCCAACTGAGGCGAGCTTAGCATGCCTTAACAACAGGGCCCAAGGAGGTTCTGCACTGAGATCGAGTGATCCACCGGATTCTCAGGATTTTCTCTCTTCGCCTTCGAGTCTGCGCATGTTGGCCTCTGTCCTTTCTGTGTGGAGTCTGCATGTTCTCCCCGTGTCTGCGTGGGTTTACTCCGGGTTCTCCGGTTTCCTCCCAAAGTCCACAGATATGCGTGTTAGGTTATCTGGTGTGTAAAAGTGGCCCTCGGCGTGTGACTGTTTGTGTGCCTTATGATGGATTGGCGCCCGTCTAGGGTTGTTCCTGCCCTTGTGCCCAGAGCTGCCGGGTGGGCCGCTACCCCGTGTGGATTAAGCCGAATAATGGATGGATGGATGGACGTACAACTCCTATTAGGAGACTTAACATTGCTTAATTAGTGAATGGTGACAGTGGTTATTTCATTACAGTCCTTTCCCAAGAAAGGAAAAACGTCCCTTTTTTAAGAGCAGCCCTTGAAATATTTGCTTATCCCGGCGTCAACCCACAGAAACACTCGATCGAACCAACAGAATTTACTCACAGATAAAGAAGCGTCGTTGTCTAGCTTGTACTTGGCAGCGACACCAAAGCGTGTATTGTTGCTGCCGGCAGTCCACGCCAAAGTGACTGCAGTCTCCAGCTGATCGTTCACTTTCTGATAGACAGAGCCTCCAAACTCGGTTCCATCATTCCTAAGGCAAAATAAGAGTCATTTACATTTATATCATTTAGCAGACGCCCTTATCCAGAGCGACTTACAACTAACACGGTCTTACAATCCAAGCAATTGTGGGTTAAGGGACTTGCTCAGAGACCCAACTGTGGCAGAGGTGGGACTTGAACCCTGAACCTTCTGGTCCAGAGTCCAGTACCTTAACAACTAGGCCACCGCAGTCCCTGCATTACTGCACGGCGTATCCAATTGTTGGCATTTTGTTATCATGATATACTTTCCTTGCCACTGTCTCATACGGAGTCATACACTTGTTGTCCTTTTCATACTCACACATTGGTGTGAAGCTGAAAGTCACCAGCCTTGTAGCCCAGAGCGAAGTTGTTCTGCACCAGTTTGGACTTGGCTGTATCGAAAGCAACTTGATAGCCAGCCAGCCAGCCCATGTAGCCCAAAACAGCCGCCGAGTGTACAACTGGACCCTCAAAGTCCACGTCACAAGAGAGGTTGAGGTAGTCCCGCTTATAGCCAGTCTTCAGCTTGCCACTCTTCTTCCTGTGGTAAGAAGAAAAGGTGTATTCTCCTAATTAATACCTACTAGACACAATACATGAAGGACTCTCGTGGAGAGAAAGGCGCGCGCTGCCGTTTGTCACACATTTATAGCAACAGATCGAGGAAGAAATTAGGAGAGGGCGCAACCTAGTGGACATTTGTCATATATTTTTTTTCCAACTAAGACAATTGTGACCGTCAAATACGACCCTATTCTTAATATTTGTAAGAAAAAAATAATTTACAACTGCATTAAAAAATATATGAAAATTTTACACACGGTTGGTGCAGCACAACTGTGCTAACCTAGCACCCCGATGACCCAGATCCAGGTTGGGCCAGGTGTCCCACAAAAACCTAGAGGGGGTGCTTGGAGCCACCAAGAGATTCAGCCAGTGGGAGTTAATTCCACCACCTGGGTTCCAGGGCGGGAGGAGTTATGCTAACTTTACACTTCACTCAAACTTTGAGCTTATCAAAGCTTTATCGTTATCAACTCCAGCTGTGTTATGTTTGTGATGGAATATTAAAAACATTGCTCTGCTACTCGTTCAGTGTGCTAGACCAGCAAATTCCAGTCTTATCCACACCGGACTGGTTTGGCTGCAGGTTTTCGTTCCAGTCCAGCAGAATAACTGAATTTGCTGCAACTCCTAGAAGGTTCAAACAAAAAATTTGTATCCGCATAATCCTTTTGTCCTTCTTAGTTACGCTAATATGAACTCAAACTGCACCCAAGTCACGTACCTAGGAAATCGTATTTGCAATGATTTACAAAATATTTGATTTGTTATTCATATACCTACTGAGTTTAGTTCACTAAACTAAATCTAAAAACTAAACTAAACTAATAGGAACAACCAGATTTATTCTCTTTACGATAAAAGTAAAAAAAATAAAAGTACACAAAAACGCTCAAATTAACACACAAGTGTATAAAAGTTGTAATTATCTATGGTCATTATAGCATTGTAAAACAATACTATATCTAATCTAGTGGTGGCCTAAGACTTTTGCACGGTACTATAAAATCAAAGAACATCTCCAAATACATGCAATTCAGCTCAAATCTGTCACGCACACACACGCACATGTACAAACACACGTACGTACACACATGCACGCGTACACAGACACACACGTGTACACACCCCAACACACCACCCCCAACATACACACGCACACCCCAACACACGCACACACGCAGGTTCACAATATCATTTAGACATTTCGGGACAGCTACTTACCCTGTGTTTGGTACAAACGACGTGTCAATGCCCACCTTCAAGCCCTTTGCCAGCTGTTGAGAAAAGAAAAGTTCCATTAGAAACAATCTGTTAAAAAGATATTACAAATCAATAAGGGATGCTGCTCTGACCTGGTCTTCCACAGAAAGCTCTGTAATGAGAGTGTTGTCCGTGTTCCACTTCTGATTGATGTTCAGGCCGAGCTCCTTCATCTTGTACTTGGTTTCCAAACTTCCACCGGCCTTACCAGTATCAATGTTAGAGGAACCCGAGGTGTTGAACTCCTGCACGCAGAAAGAGATTAGAAAATAGAACACACACCTTTGAACACTGAAGGCAAATAAGTATTCAGACCTTAAGTAATGATTCTCTTCTAATCTATTTAAATTAGTGGCTAGCTACACACACACACACACACACACACACACACACATACATATATATACACACACACACACACACACACACACACACACACACATACACACACAGACACATACACACACATATACGCACGCGGTCACAAACGCTCGCACACATATACACACACGCACCAGACAGTTACACTTACAGCAAATAAGTTTTCAGACCTTAAGTAATGATTCTGTTATGATCTATTTAAACTAGAGGCTAGCTCACAGACACGCTCTCTCGTAATCACACACACAGACAAGTGCACACAGACACACAAATACTTCATTTAATAAGGTGCTTTCTATTGGGAGGTTACTGTCACAAATCCTACTCCTTACATTCAAAACAACATGCATTTATTGCATTTGAAGCTAAAAATAAACATTCTGAAGTCTTACACTGTTGCTTTTTGTCCACAGGTGGAGCCTCGATTTAACATCCATGTTCCTCGCGGCCATGGCTTTTTTTATATGACGCAAATGCCAGAATTTCCATGGAGCTGATCCTTAACTACAGTTCATGAATTCATTCAACAAAAAACCACTACCCTTAATGGCCGTACGTCCTTCACAACTGTAAGTACTAAAGATCTCATAACGGCACGAAAACTAGTGGAGGTTCAAAGAACAAAAGACAACGGCAGCTGGACTTGACAGGAAATGTGGGTAAGAAGCAGTGGGAGGAAAAAAAAATAAAATAAAATCAATGAACTTACCACTCCAGTATTGGATTTGGTTTTGAGGTCCAGCTTAACAACTCCAAAGCCTAAAAGCAAAGCAATAGATCAGACATACATAAACGTCTTCACAGTAAAAACTAAAGTCTCTGGAATGAAATAAGGAGCAGGTAGTAACGTACCATAGCCCTTGCTGAAGATATCCTTTGCTGCTTTGCCCAAGTCCGAGTATGAAGGAGGAACAGCCATTGTGCCTAACAATATAAACATTGTACTCAATTAGCCCAGTCCTGTGCTCCAACACTGGTTGCCATGTATTATATGTCACAGCCTTCGAAGGCGCATTCAGAAAGCACAAACATTTTCACTCAAACTATTTTTGTTATATATTAATCTTAGCTGACCTTTAACCCCACAGCAACTCTGTTTATTCCCCTAGATGTTACGGCTTTATATTCTTTATTTTATTAGGGCTACATTCGTCTTAAAAATGACTTTTTCTCCAAATAAGTTAGTCTACAAGTCTGCATGTCCTCCCCGTGTCTGCGTGGGTTTACTCCAGGTACTCCGGTTTCCTCACACTTTCCAAAGACATGCGTGTTAGGTTAATTGGTGACTCTAAAGTGGCCCTTAGTGTGCGACTGTGTGTGCGCGCCCTACGAAGGATTGGCGCCCCACCTAGGCTCGTTCCTGCCTTGCGCCCAGAGTTGCCGGGTGGGCCGCGACCCCATGACAATTCATTACATATTACGGTTTAATCCTTAAATATTTCATCTAGGCCACCTAAGGAGGATGGGTTCCTTTATTTAGGGAGTTTTTTGCCTTGCCACCGACACCCTGCGTTTGCTCGATGTGGGTTTAGACATTTATAGAACAGAAAATAGAATGGAACAGAAGAATAGAATATTGCAAAGCTGCTTGGAGACGATGCTCGATTGTAAAACGCGCCATAGATGTAAATCTGACTTGACTCGTGAGACCAGAACACTCTGCTTTTCACGGTCAGTCGGGTTAGTGGTCTCAGGTTCCATCTGCTTGTCTTGGTGAGGGGCGCCACGGCAATAGGCTTAGAAGGTCAGTTCGGTCTTCTTTACACAAAATCCACAGTCGGCTTGGGAATCCTCAGACATTCCCAGCCCCGTCTGCAAGATATAATCCGCCCAGAAGGCCTTGGTTGGGGAGGGGTGTCGCCATGTAAAAGGGAACAACTTCCTATGAGAGTACCTCAACTCACTCATCTCGATCCAGAGGAGCAGTGGCTCGACCCTGAAGCTCATTTATCAACACGGCATCCATTGGCTTTAACGGCTGAGGTTTTAAGAATTAGGAGATAAAAACCTGTCTTATCTATTTCTAATTCACGTTTGAATGACAGAAAAGTAGTATGAGCGAACCCTTGCCACACCTGCTGACTGAAAAGGGAATGGCAGTGTTTAAAGGGAAGAAAATCAGGTCAAGTTTTCTGTAAGTTTCAAATTTTATTTAAAAAAAAAATAATACAAATAAGTATGACTTTATGGTAAAACCCAGTACTAAATGCTCTAAATGTTGATTGTTAATAAAACACTACGTGCAAAGTATCTTTACTACTACTTTATATTGCGGACGTACACATGCTAGTAATTGCTGATATTTATGATTAATATTATACTAGGATAATGTCAAAGTCATTTCTAACTATACTGCTGACTGAAATTAGGGAATACTGAATACTGAAATGTTCCATACTGAAATATCCCCTAATTTTTGGGAGCAGTGTATTAGTACAGGCTCCCCAAAACTGGACAACAGAAAAATTTGCTTGGTCTGATGAGTCACAGCATGAAAGCGTGGATCCGTCCCGCCTTGTACCATGGGTTCAGGCTGCTGGTGTGATGGAGGGGCGCATATTATTTGGCAGATTTAGGGCCCGTGAGCATCACTTAAACACCACAGCCTACCTGAGGATTGTTGCTGACCATGTGTATCATGTTAGCTACTTCCAGCAGGATAACCTACCATGTCCTAAAGTTTGAATTGAATCATCTCAGATTGGGTTCTTAAACATGACAATGAATTCACTCTAATCAAACGGCTCCACAGTCACCAGATTTTAATCCAACAGAGCAGCTTTGGGTTGCGAGGAAGCCAAAGAGTCACATCAGTGGAGGATGTGCAGCCGACAAATCTGCATGCTATTATGTCAACATGGACCAGAATATCATATCATATATGAGGAATGGTTCCAGAACCCTACGGAACCTGTGTTGGCGATACAATTTCTGCATGAAAGCCCTTGTATATATCTTTAAAGGATGGGCAGAGATTAGCGCTCACGTTAAAAAATACTATGTACAAATAATTATTTTGCTATCGCTTTTTTCAATTAAACATTTCAATTAAACATTTTAATGAGAAAATTATGACTCTTCTGACTAACAATTTCTTTAAATACTAATTTATATTTCGTATGTAACTAAATATATATATATATATATATATATATAAGAACAAAACAATCCTCAGGTAGGCTGTGGTGTTTAAGTGATGCTCAGGGGGCCCCAAGTCTGCCAAATAATATGCGCCCCACCATCACACCAACAGCCTGAACCCATGGTACAAAGCGGGACGGATCCATGCTTTCATGCTGTGACTCATCTGACCAAGCAAAGTTTCTTCAGTCTGCTGTTGTCCAGTTTTGGGGAGGCTAATACACTGCTCCCAAAATTAGGGGATATTTCAGTATGGGACATTTCGGTATTCAGCGTTCCCTAATTTTTGTGAG
Organism: Parotocinclus haroldoi; assembly: GCA_034779995.1. Taxonomy (NCBI): domain Eukaryota; kingdom Metazoa; phylum Chordata; class Actinopteri; order Siluriformes; family Loricariidae; genus Parotocinclus; species Parotocinclus haroldoi. The sequence continues at coordinate 10,729 of JAUZST010013873.1, forward strand.
CAGCATATTTAGAAATAACTTTTACATTATCCTAGTATAATATGTATCACCTCTCTCTCTTCTCTCTCTCTCTCTCTCTCTCTCTCTCTCTCTCTCTCTCTCGATAG